>JAVQKG010065077.1:0-14748 GCA_036025885.1 Hypseleotris bucephala
CAAAACAGTAACACGTTTATAAACAATTAGGAAATATTTGTAGACATTAGCTAATATTGAATTGTGTTTAGTTGTAAAACATGTATAAAGTATTAACATTAACCTAATTGTTTATAAATGTATTACTGTTTTGTTAATAATTAGTTAATCTTTGTTAATAATTAGTTCATCTTTGTTAATTAGTTCATCATTAACTAATGTGTTATAGATGCTTTATAGACATACCTTATTATAAAGCGTTACCACTTAGATTTTCCCCCATAACTCTAGCCTAAGTCAGTTAGCTCTCCAGTAAAGAGGAGGGAGTGTGACTTGTGCAGTACTGTTGATGTAAATAAAGTGCTTGCCTCTCCTCCCCATCGCTGTCACCTCCCTGCACCTCCCCTTAGAGGGATCTAGGGGAGGTTCATGTCTCTCACTGGAGACTCCATGTTGTTTGTGAATCCACCTGAGATCCAGCCACTGTCTCATACACCTGCATCTCTCTCACGCATTAATTATTACCCGCCTCGTCTGTCGCAACAGCAGCTCAGCATTGCATTGAGTCCTGGAAATTTAGAAGGATTTTAACCCTCCGAATCAACATGTTTAATGCAAGAAACATTCATCAAAAAGACTGGTGTGACCTACATAATATTCACTGTGATACATTTTGACAATCTCATTTGTAGCTAATAAATTTACAATGAATCACTTTCTCGAGATGAAGCAATGAGAGAGACTTCTGTTATTGTGTTTTGAAGGATAAACCAAGACACACTACTCGAGAATCACATAGGTACGTGAAGGCGCAACATTTTAGAAGCAAAAACAAGGGATTAGGTCAGTTTTATAATGAATACAATAAATTAGGGGTGGACTATATGGGAATAAGCAATTTAATTGTTATATGAAGTTGTGACGAACTGCTAATCAGAGAAGATGGTTGAATCGGATACAGTGCATTCATTTATGCTCTGCTCTTCACTGTCATTTTTACTGCAACAATGCCGGTGTTCATATTAATAAAAAATAAAATAAATAGTAGTAAGCATTATGCTGAACATTGGACTGAATGTACACTGAATTTGTAATTTAAAATGGTTTATTAAGACAATGATAGTACTCCTCTATTAAAGACAGACAGTCAACTAAAATTGTGAAAATTGTAAACGATCTTGATCTTAATACCATAGTTCAGAACAGCTTTCTGGAGTTTAAAAGCACCTTTAACTGTGTTTTCACCAATGGACTGATTTGCTCATAATTTCTATGAAGCACTTTGGTCAACTTTGGTTGTTGTAAGGTGCTATATAAATAAATGTTGGCTGAGAACTAAAATTGTGATATTATATTTTCACCATATCTCCCACTCCTACAATAAATTATTAAATTGCATGTTGGTTGTGTCTTTGCTGTTGTGTTTGTAATGTTGTATAGTATGTAATGTATATGTAATAATTATATAGTGTTGTTTGTAAGTGATTTGCGGCCTGTATGATCCCTCTCTCCTCTCAGCTGGACCACGGTCACTTTGGCAGAGGGCCTCTCCCGGACGAGCCCCCAGCGGGTGCCAGACTGCGGGGAGAGGCTCCGTCACAGCCCAGTGGTCCGCTGACGGGCCCCGGGGCCTGCCAGACTGACATCACCCCGACCGAGAAGAGAGGGGAGGGGCAGGGAGGGGCCGGGAGAGGCAGGGGGGAGGTGGAGGTTGGCATAGGGGACACTATACAATTAGGCTGGGTACCTTTCAATGTGTTTTAATACCAGTACTAAAACAATACCTGGTCTGCGATACCAGCACAAGGTTTAAAAAACAATATAATAAACAATATAACAAATATAATCACAACTGAAATATTTGTCATTAAAAAAAAATCACATTTAATCGAAGTCAGCCCTAACCTTTGTTTTTATTTTTTATACATTTTCTACAACCTAAAACTCCTAATAACCAAGTAATTTATCATATGCTAAGGGACAACTATACTTTAAATATTGGCGGCCCTGCTTGAAAAAAAAATAATAAATTGGTACCGGTAGTATTGTAACTTTTCTTACAATCCCTAAGGTACTGTGAGCGGTAGAAAAGCTATGACAAAAAATAACTTCTCCATTGACAACAGTGCATGGGCCAGTTTTTAAACCTCAATCTAATGTGTCAACAGTTCCAGGAAGTAGCCACTTAAGCTAATATCACCATTCAAATGCATTGAGAACTGTGCTAAGGTGGAACTCTTTGAAGGCTGCATCTAAACCTCACATTTTTGCACCTCCACTGGCGCGACTCTTATCTCTATTGCTATTGTTATTCTGTGCCCAGCCCTACAATCCAATGCATTTATCTGGTTCATATAGTGGGCTGGAGGTGAAGAGAGAAGTGCCCTGTGGGTGGGCAACAGGGGTGGTTTCAGGGGCAATAGTCAGCCATAACACAAGTTAAAACAAGAATCATACTTCTACAAAAGCCTTGAATCAAAAAGGAGTAGTTGATTTTAAAAAGCAGAGTTTGAGAGTGATAGGAATGGTGTGTGAGAGTGGAAGGGTAAAGGAGAGTGAAAAGGTACTTGTCCCAGCATGTGTTTGAGGCGTCTGGGGAGAGGGAGGGCAGCACTCACAGAGCTCCTCAGGCGTGTCGAGAGCATGAGCCAAGTACCTCTTATGAAACACACTACACACATACAGACACACACACATATCCACACCTGTATACACACACATTCACTCAATCACATACACCCCTAAATACACGCACACACACACACACCTACAGACACATACAGACACACACGTTCACTCAATCACACACACACCCCTAAATACACACACCTGCCTCAGACATCTCACACACACATACACACTCCACTCAATATAAGGATATACACACACGTCCATACACATACATTCATATACACACACACAACTGCACTCAAACATGACTACAAGGCCTGGACATGTCAGGAAGTTTAGTTGAAAACCATTCCAAATATTGATTTCTACCCAAAAGCAACAGTTATTATAAAATGATAATACAACTATATTACATTCTTACACACCACAAATCATTGATGCATCCATTCATGTTGCCATTTCACATTTCAATTGCCCTAGAGATAGGGTGAGAAGCTCAGTCACTCGGGAGGAGCTCGGAGTAGAGGCGCTGCTCCTCCGCATCGAGAGGAGTCAGCTGAGGTGGCTCGGGCATCTGTCTAGGATGCCTCCTGGACGCCTCCCCCGGGAGGTGTTTCAGGCATGTCCTTCTGGGAGGAGACCCCGGGGAAGACCCAGGACACGCTGGAGGGATTATGTCTCTCGGCTGGCCTGGGAACACCTTGGGATTCCCTCGGAAGAGCTGGCTGAAGTGTCTGGGGAGAGGGAAGTCTGGGTATCTCTGCTAAGACTACTGCCTCCGCGACCCGGCCCCGGATAAGCGGTAGAAGATGAATTAATAAATGAATGTTGTAAACAATCTGAAATTGTTATTCTTTTTTTGTTTTTTTCCCCCTGTTTTCTTATGGTGATCTTGTTTAAGGAATTAGGCAGGCAAAATAAGCTTAGCTTCAGCCAATGCCTTACAGGCACAACGGATGTTATCCTGTTTTTCTTACTGTAAAAATGTTATTTATGTATATTTTTTGTGTGTGTCTGAATAAACTAAACTGAACTAAAATCAGGAAGGGGGCAAATACTTTTGCACATAACTGTATTTAGTTTAAACCAGGTTTAACCTGGCTTGAGTACTGGTTGAGACATTATTATTATGGATATCTTAACTCTGGTTTAATCTTATTTTAGACCTGCTTAATCCACCTTTTCACCAGCAAGTTTAGTCCTGGTTTAGATCTGTTATTTTATACGTACTATTGGGGAATTGGAAATGATTTAGGGGGGTGTATCCACAAATATAGGCCTAACAATGCTCCTGTGTATTAGTAAAACACTTGTCCACTACCTCTGTCTTCTTTTTTTTACTTATAAGACCAGAGACCTCACTGTGGGAGCAATTTTTGAATTCTTCAGACACTCATTACATTGAAGGGTGAAAAATAAAAGAACGAAACATCAAAGGTTCAGTGTGTCAGTAAAATTACTATTCCTACTGTGCTTCTTGAAATCAAAATAACTTTGAAGTTTCCCGATTCTCTTTTGTAAACCTCCTGAAAGAATCATCATGTCACGCAGTAAAGCAGTCCGGCCTTCATTCTGTATGGGCAGGTGCATGTGACCTTGCTTAAGGTTTTTAATTGGATGACCCATTGCTTTGAAACAGGCCCGCTCATGAGTGATTGCTGAGGGGTGGTATCATCTTTGGGTTCACTGAAGTGTCAGGATAACAAGTCATTAGATGTTAAAGGAGACTGGGTGTGGGACTGTCAAATCCTATTGCATTATTTTATTTTATTATTATTTGCATTAAAGCAGTCATTCTATGCAAGCCTTTTGAAGTTGTGTATGTCAAGATTAGTCTTTTACATTTCGAATAGAAAATGCCATACCTCTTCTTTTTAATTCTCTGTTGAATTAAAGTTGGCATTAGATGCATGTCTTTTTAAGGCCATTGTTCCACCTAGGCCCTGTCCTACAGCCAGTGCAAGCAAATAGATAGTCAAAAGGCAGGCTTTCTATACGTATTTACTACATAGTGCTTTCAGCTCCAACCATGTGTAAATTAAATAGATTACATCATGTTTTGGCAAAACATTACATAACAGAGAGCCTTTTAAATAATGGAATTAGGATAATATGGCTCCTCTAACTATTAGCATATTTCTCTAAACTAAAATGATCTGCACCATCACTATGCACATTGTAGTTTTGTGTCCACTATCTTTGCCCACTTACATTTTTGCACCACTCAGCTTTGCTCTCCTCCCAACCTCCGTACATAGATTTTAATAATCCCTATGGTGTACATTTGGACTGGCCTTTTTAGTTACATAACAAGACCCATAGTGCAGCTTCTTTTTTTCCCTCCATTACAATTTTATCTTCTGTATGCATTTTGGTTTATGCTTACATGGTTTATGCCTGAGGAGCTTACCTGCAATTTGAGCTTATGGCTGGTGCATTGCTCTTGCCTCTAGTATGCAGCACTGACGCCTTAGTTTCTAAATCTATAGTATTTCTCAGTGGAGATATTCACTTTCTCTTCATCCAATTTACATTGTTTGGTAAATGTCTTCAGCCTGCTCCTTCGCATTATCTCCTTGGTGCAATGGGGTTTCCGACTGAAACTTATGCATTCCAACTTGTTTATTTGAATCCGTGCCAAGGTCTTGTTGAGAAAACAAAATGTGCTTGCTTCTGTGTTTTTCCTCCCCAAGATACAGATTATATCTCCATGTCAAGTAGGGCAGGTGTGTGCAGGAGCAGCCCTTAAGGGAAGACCATAGCTTCAGGCCATGCTACTATGAGACTTACTAGAACAGCCATCTTGGAGTATGCATGGTGTTACTGCGGCATAGGACATAATATTAGGAAAATATGAATATCTATTTGTTGAAATTACTTGAAATTAGAATATTAATCTTGATTTGAGTTGTTTTATCTAGATGTATGTGCTTATTAGGCCTATTATATGTGACTTGGTTTAATATGAAGTTTTTTCACATACCTTTTTTTTATTCTAAATGCTTGAATCTGGTCAATATCATGCATTTAGTCCCAAGACAAACCTGCTGAAGTACATAGAATGTATTTCAGAAACTGCTGACCTCTTATGAAGAATAATCCAAAGTGCCGGTTCTGTGTGGAAAATTACTTGATGGCAGTGGTCAGTGGAGAATGGCAAGAATAGTTTAAGTAAATAGAAAGGCAACAGTAACACAAGGCACGTTACAACAAGGTCTGTGGTGAAACCTTGAAGCGGATATTGTCCAACAGCAGAAGACGACCACACCAAGGCCATTTTATTAGGTACAATGTATTTCTGCTGTAGTAACCAGTGATTGTAGATCACTCACACACTCTTATGGTGACAATGCCATTTTTGTTTCCTTTGTTTCATAAAATACACTGTCTAAGCAGTAGTGCAGTAGCCCTGCACACTTCCTCATAGGAGAATACATTATGACACCTCTTTAGCAACTTTTGAAGACAACACTGAATCTAGAGAAAGCTCCTCAAGAATGAAGTCGGCCCTTTTGATGCTCCATTCATACCATGGTTGTGTCATTTTAGACTTCCCACAGACGTGAGCGCTGTCTTGGGCACGCCGTGACTATGTGCCAGGCTAAAACAATAATAAAGTGACGCTAGAGAGAACCGTTTAGTCGAGAATCTCTTTGAACTATCCCTCAAAGAAGCTGGCTGGAGCACACTATAAAGTCATTGTTGCAGGCAACGCTGTCAGCTCTTTGTTCCCTGGCTTGGGTTGTCAATTGAGAGATCAGTAACACTTTCAAACCAACAGCCAGTAGCCTGCTAGCCCCACTAACTATCTCTTTTAGAAAATTTATCTTCTTCTAGCGCTCACCACCGCTTTCCAGCTGTCAAGGTGCTCCTGCTTGTGCATTGCCTGCTGCTGATCTCTGGCATTAATTCAACACATGGCCCACGATTGTTTTTGAAATCATTACTTACCACCAAGCCATTGTGCTGCACATAGAACAACACACCAGCTAAACAGATTGTGAGAGATGATGAAAATGAGGGATGCTTTACAACAGTCCTTAATGATATAAATTTATGCTAATGTTTGCCATAACTCTATAAAGCAATAATTAGAGAAACACATTAACAATTGTGTTTTTTTTTTAAGAAAAAGCTGCAGGCGACACATGTTTCTGTAGTAGCGGAGATAAACAATACTGTGTGGGTGGGAATGTTTCCCCCAGCTAGCACATAGTCATAGTAGCTTGGAGTAGCATCTATTTCCTCTATTGTTCTTGCCTAATTGAAGTATTATTTGACCAAGTGGTGACCTATGCAGACTGCTGTTTGAAGTTTGTAAGCAGCTGTAAGGTGGACTTAAATAGTTTGCTTGTTTGGACTGTTGAAGAAGCACACAACTGCTAAGAAAATGTGTCTATTTTGACCTGGTGGAAGTCTCTTCAATGAGAAGGGTGCGCTTTAAGGTTCACATTGTGGAAGTGAGGTGTAACCTTTTTAGCCGGCTTCAAAGATAGGTGCAGTATTATTTGGTCAAATGCTAAAATGATTTCCTTTATGCTTGTTGCTGGTAGAGACAGAGATGGCATTTTAGCGCTGGGTTACCACTGTTATCGCAATAACAGAAGATATCTGTTTTCTCAGACAAAGTGGGGATTTTGTTATGGTTTTGCTCCATGAATAAACAAAACAGTGCAAAAGTTCATACTGAATAGATGAAGGAAAGACACTGCAGTCTCCAATTCAAAAACCAAGCATAGGAAATCTCCTGTGTACAAGAGTGTTTGTGAATAAATCATAACATTTTAAATTGGGTTTTAGAGAAAATCAGTTTTTTCTACTGGTGTTTTAAAAATGTTTTTAGTGATTGGTCTTTAAAGAACCACTTTCTCTGGAGTTCACTTTCAGGTCTGGGGGTAAATCAGGGACAAGCATGGATTGGTTTTGATTTGAGAAAATAAACAATTCACACTGAAGCAGCAGAAGAGCAGCACTTTGTAGTAGATTGAAGTACATTGTACAGTGGGCGACTGACCACAATTTGATTTCATCAGTGGTTTTAGGCTGCTCACATCTTTTTGTCTCTTGATGCTACTAACTAGAGGCCAAGACACAAGTGTGAACATGTATTGCAAAACATGAATTAAACCATGAAATCAATTTTATAGAAACTCAGCTGATGGCGTAGTGAATGCAGCCTCTAATTTAACATCTCCATTTTACCTGAAACATGACGAATGCAGAGAGAGGTAAACAGCTGTCACTTAACACTAGTCTTCAGGGCCCGATATGCTTTTTTCATGGTAAAAGGAAATCTGACATGGCTCTGAGAATAGTGGCTTCACAAATATTGACAGATCTGTCAGCCTTTCTAATCCTTACTGATAACTGCCTCGCCTTTAGCGATACAATTTCAACTCTTAAGAACATCAGGCCATCAGAAACACATCCAAAGTTAAGTATCTCTTAAAATTTGATTTACAGGTTTCTTAGTAAATATACATTTATATAGTGCTTTTCCACACAGCTTTTATGGTTGAGTCCTTTATACACCCTAGGGCTGTAGTCAACCAAATAAACTGTTAGTTGACTAAATTCATGCCCAGCAGAACGATTATCAAAGCAGTATTGCAAAGGGAAGGGGGCCTGTCAGAACGCACACAAATAAAAATAGTAAAACAGGAAACAGTTCTGATATTTAAGATACATGCAATATTTTTGCTACTTAAAACCAGTAGTATAATGCATTTTTTAAGGTTTTTAAATTTTCAAAACAGATACAGGCAAAAACAATCACTTTGCAGCCTCCATTCAATTACATCACACACATTATCTTGCAGTAATGTAGCAGACAATGCAATAAACAGCCTCTCTGCAAATCTCATAATTATTTAATGATTCAATTTCAATTATGTTCTGTTACTGAGCCTTCCAGCCAGTGTGAGTGAAACAAATGAAAATAGAATCTGTTGCTTCTGAGTGTACAACATTATTATTTACTAAAATTGTCCTTCAAGCACTGACGTAGTAAATATGTTTTTTATGCTGTAGGTGTTCTCCCCGTGTTACCATATGTTCTCTCGTGGCCTTTTCTCATTATCCAAAGAATATGCCCTCATTTATTGAACATCACAGTGAATGATTGTCTGGATATATCCCTATGTCAGCACTGCCACTAACTGTCCTGGGTGGTATGATGCCTAAGGCCCCTAGTTGCCAGAATAGGCACCCACAATATAAAAAAAGAGAGTTTTTCTCTTTACTGATATCTATGTCAAAGTAATGCTGTTGTATTTTGGTTGCTGTGATAAGATCATTCACTAGGTAATGAGTGACTAGACGATATAGAGACAATTGCAGCAGACCCAGCTATTCAAGACCACAGTCTCAGACGAGCCAATGCTTATTGATTTAGTCTGAATTGGCTGTGACTTGGTGAGGCTGCTGGCTCAAGTAGATACGCTTGTTAAGATGTGTTTTGGGGTCATTTGGTGCGAATAAAAATGTGCACAGGTCAAAGTGAGCATTTACAACAAAGGTACAATGATTGTGCATTTTCAGCTCCAATAAGCAAAGGTCAGTGGCCAGATATAAAGCTATTATTTACCTTTGAATTCCCAGAATGCACTGTAATCACCTCGTTGAATTGCTGTCCACTTTATGTTAGCGTTAATTATAGCTTTTGTTCAGAAGGAGCTGCCCCTCAGTGACCCTCTTTGGCCTCCGCTGATTATCAGTCAACTGGCCAATAGGCTGAGTGTATCGGTAATCACTGGACACTTGGAATGAGTTGACTGCATCTGTCTTGTTACTGTAAAGCTTCAGTGAAGGACATTCTGTTCCTGGTTTACTCAAAAAGTTTATAGTATTGTAGCTTTCAAAAATGTCCAGTGTGATGGGCCGCAGTTTAGCTCAGACGATAGAGCGCGCAGCCCATATACAGAGCATACGGTGCTCGTCCCAGTGTTGTGAGTTTGATTTCAGGTCTTGACAGTTTTCTGATTGTTACTCCCCACTTTTCTCCCTGGTTTTCTGACGATCTGTAAAATAAAGCAAATTGGATATTCTCATACAAAAGTGTAAAGTAAGAATTTAGACAAAACATCAGTTTTGCTTTCAAAATTCCTCTTGTATACATGTTTTGAAAGAAAGTTTTCACCATTTCATCAGTAGTTGTAGGCTTCTCACATCTTGCTGTCTCTTCATGATTGACTCACTGATGTTGAGATATAGTTTTTCGAGGTAAACCTAGTGAATATAGTTACTATAGAAACCAAGGCTATGCACTTATGTTGCACTGATGCTGCATAACTACTAATGGGATGAGGAACCAATCTGTTGTCTAACGTGGAAAATATTCTGTAAAAAGGATCACAAAAAAAGAAAGCTCACAAACCATCTGGCAACTCAATAAGAGTAACCTGCCCTTAATGTCTTGGGTCCTTGGGATGAAACTAATAGGATTAAAAACAAAATAGTACATTCTTATATTGTTCCAAGGTAAACAAAGTTAATTCACCAAATAATCACATACAGTACAACACATGCATGCTCTTTTGCCCTCTTAGAAGCAGACCTAAGTAACCATACAAGTGTTGAAGAAAAACTTTGCTCTGAAATAAAAAGACAATTGCAATTTTAATTAGAACAAAAAAATCTTACAAATTATGCACTTCTTAAATCTGTATAATACAAGAAAAACAGGCACGTTCCAGCTGCGTTGTTCTGTGTAACAGCTTCCACACAATTCAGGAAAATACATGTCTTTATTTTAAATTTCAATCCCTGCTTGCTTGGTTGGAAATATTTTTGCGTGGTTATATTTTTTATGTCAAAAGTGCATGAAATAGACAGAGGAGCTTTGTGTGCCTCAGAAGTCATTGAAAAAACAGTGATTGTTTGCTTCTGTTTGTGAGGACTTACTTTGTCCTGAGGGAAAAGGAAAGAAATCATTCACTATTTGCAAGACACAAGTAATAATGGACAGCAGTGGCGTAAAGTTTTATATCAGAGGCCCAAGGGCATATTTTCAGATTGGGCCCCAATGAAACAAAGTTAATATGCTTCTGCAAATAACTTTTATTAAAATGTATATTATTTATTTACTAATTGTGTGCTCAAATGTTGTTATTCTTCTTATTTAGTATGCTGCAAAAACATATGACATTGTACCGATATTCATGTATTAACTAAACAGTGAACATAATATAATTGCAATAGATTTAATGACCCCATTACTGCTGCATTGACTATACCACATAATGCCCTTGAAAGCCATAATGGACTTAAATTAGTTTTAATGCCATTGACATTGTGGGTCAAACTTTAGTATCTTTGGAACATTTGACCCTGTTTGTAAAATAGTGAATATTAGGGATTATTATGAGTGGCAGAGAGGAGTCCTTTGATCCTTGGCTTCTGCCCTTGTGTCGTGTTGTTTGTCGCACACAGAGGAAAATGCTTACAGCTCTGTTTAGAAAGACAGTGACTTTTGACCTGCCCTGTCGCTATGGGAAACAAGACTTCCCTGATGACGCCCGCAAAGGGACAGAAAAAAACTATACTTTACTATACTATTCTTTTTACTATTTTTCACTTACTTACAATATATATCCTAAAATCTTAATTCACTAATCTCTTATCTTTTGATATACATGTTTATAAACTGTATAATTAAAAGAATAAATAAAAAAAGAATGCACTAAAATAATAATAATAATAAACATATTTTTTATTTAGTTTTTTTTATTCACCAAGGTATTTGTTGTATTGAAAACAAAAAACAACTGTGTAACAATAAAAAAAATCAAATGCATTAAGAAATAACACTGCCAGTCCATGCTCCTCCTCTGGTACTGTAGATGGTATTTTAATTATAGCTGGAGCCAATTAAGCTATTGCAGGGAAGTAAAACCATGGATATATAATAAAACTGTATAAATGAAGTGTCTAATGAGTCTCTAATAATTTTGACCTTTTGCAGGGCCAGAAGATGCATCTATGTATCTCCACTGGGAAATACTATACAATATTGTGGTTAATAAATTTAGCTTTTATAAATCATCTTTTTATTTCCCCTCTGAGATCATAAATGGATCAGAACCCTTTCCTGATTTATATGAGCAGTAGCCTGACTCAACAGTACTTGTAAGAAGCACTATTCATCTTAACAACCTTAACTGCTGATAAATATATATAGTATATACAAATATCACATTATGGCAACAGTACTGTTTAACTTGAGTTGTACATCAGCAAGATCTGGCAAAATCATATTTATTTTAACCAGAGATAAAGCATAAAATCATTAGGCCCTGATTGTTTCTGCTTGGTTTATTCAGTACAATATATTTTACAGAAAATCAATGTACTTTTCTCTGATATTAATACAATGATACATTTTATTCAGAAAAATATATTGTTTGTTATCTGTGTGGCCTACTTTTGTGACTGGTGGAACATGTGTCTTTGTCCAGATCAAAGTCTTTGACGGAGGATGCTGCTAATTGAGAGACAGAGTGCAGGTGCAGCTTGGACTAGACCTGACACGTGTGGAAATGTCAGCTTTCTTCTCTTCACTGTAAATTAAAGATACCATGTCTATAGCTTGTGTCCTTGTGGGGGGTATAAAATGTACATGTATGAGACAGTATAGGAGAACACCTGCCATTTAACACCTGCCACTCAATTACATTCAAACATTGAGTGATGGGGCTACAAAGGACACACTACAAGGATAGACAAGGAGCAAAGGTGGTTTTACTGGAGTGCACTGAGTACAATAGTGCTTTCTACATGGTTTCTGTTATGGTTGGTTGATGCTAGGTAGGTAGATTCTGTATCTAATAATGTGGAATTGATGTTCAGTAATATACTTTTGCAGTACTTGGTTGAAACGGGTAGTTGTATGGGTTACTTGGGCCTGATTTCAAACCTTGACCATTCTCCTCTGACCACTGAAAAAAGGGATTTCCCCCCAAGGATCGCCGATATTTTCTCAATGTCCATATATCAGGGTGTGTACATTCCAATAACATTTGGTCCTCTCCATTTCTTGGTTTGGACGTAGTTGTTGTCATGTAACTGAGTGAATTAGGCAGATTAATTGTGTGTATAATTGAGCATTTGAAGTGATTATCTTTAAAAGTGGCCATTGAGTGTATATTTACCAAAATGTACGGGTTTTCTAAGCAAGAACATTTTCACGTGTTACACAGTGATATACTTATCTGTGGAACACCATTATAAACAATGCTATGTACAGTAGTCTTTGTGTTCAAGTTTCCAAACTCATGGGATGTATTTGCATGCTTTGATCTGATACATACTGTAGTCCCAGAGACTCTTGTGTTCCCCACATTCTCTACGAACTTATGCACGGCACTACAGAGGCAATCATCTCCACATGTTCATCTTCTCCCACATTGTGACAGTTCCCGCCCCGCTGCTGGTACCGGAAAGAGCGGATCCAAAGACGACAGAGTCTCCAAGTGAAGAAAGACAGATGGGAAGCTGTTTTTCAAAAGGTGTAACATCTTATTTTTAGTGGTGAGTGGCTGACATGAGCAGTGGTTTTGTTGGTCCCCTGTGACAGAGTGCCACTCCAAGCGCTCCCTGTCAGCGTCGCGAAGCTGCTCAAATGTCTCCCCCGGGTGCTCAGTTGAGGACACCACTGGGTATACTTTTACATTTTTATAGCATGGTTTTAAACAGCATTCAAGAAAATGCAAGTCATTCCCCAACATTAAATGAAAACCATTCATCATTTTTATTTAGATCTTTTTTTTATCTATGATCTGCCATCCCATTTGTCATACCTGTGGTCTGTAATTGTTTTCTATCCTCCGGGATTTCAGTGCAGCCAGGTTTAAATTTATAGCATCTCAGAAACAAACAATAATTAAGGGTCTACTATGTGCAGAAATGTACCTTTAACACTGTTGTATTAACCTTTTTAAATTATTTGGTTATTGGGCATATTTTGGTGTGTACCTCTAAGCTAGTCCATACACTGAATTAAATGGCAGGTGTTCTCCTCAATTATTCTTTTCAGAATGTAGAAAACCTATTGAATGAAAAGAAAACCAGTAAATGCAAAAATGCAAACATGATGAAAGTTTGCAGTCCTTATATCCTTATATCCTTGTGCCATGATAAGCAGTTTCTCATGTTAGGAATGTTGGTACTGGTGTCAACAACTGTATTTTTTGGAAGTTCATTATCATAGATCTTTGGTTCAAGCCAGACACTGGGGCTGTTAAAGTGAGTGTGTCAGACAGATGTCTGTAAATCCACACTCACTGGACATGAGGAGGCACATCTGTGTATGCAGCTGCTCTACAGTCCAGAGAAATATGATGAGCAAGAGTTCAAGTTCTGTACTCCACCACACTGGGACTCTTACCTCAGATCCACACCAGTCACTAAATCGTTTGCAAATGCTTACTGCAGACAAAGCAAAGATAAAATAGACCAAACGTGGTCTATTCCTGCAGAACCTTACGGCTAATCCTAACAAGGATGTTTTTCTCACTTCACACATCCAAATATTGAGCGAGGCACCTGCCTCCCAGGACATTATCGACGTAACAATGTTGTTGCACTCCAAGTGCATTAGTGACAAAACAGGCCCAGACCTGTGCCTCTGACTTGGACTGATTACACAGTGCAGGCAGCACACTTTTGGGCCACATCAGTGAAACATGCTGCTTTCCCGGGCTGCAACAGTCTCCTGCAATTAAACTTCAAAAACACATTTGTAGACCGGGCCTGATTCACTTGTCACAAAATCAATGCAGATGTGAAAGCTGCGCACCGATACAATAGTATTTTCAGAGAACAGCAAATCAATTGCTATCATATGACCGCCCTTGGATCAGGCAGATATTTGGCTTTTATGTTTTCATTTTGATGTGTTTATTTTGTGATTATTTTGAAAACTAAAAAAATGTTCTTATGTGTCTTTGAAAAACATACTACCTTTTCTTTCTGTAACAACACTGGCACATTTCAAGAATAATGAAAGAAAATGACATCTTAAAAGAACATCTTACTTTGAAGTAATATTTTGATTTATTTATATGCACCTTTTAACTTTTGACATTAGCAGCACTTTGAGAAAAGTTTTAAATGAATCTCTTATAAAGTAACTCTGTATAG
>JAVQKG010065161.1:0-12060 GCA_036025885.1 Hypseleotris bucephala
TTTAAATATATTTTCACATGTACAATAACAAAAGAACAAGATTAGCTTTAAATATTGTTAGCATAATTCCATGGACACTTGAAATGTGTGGCTTTAGAACATACATTTGCATATTAAACTAGGGCTTAATAATAACATTTTGGGGCAAATCCAGGACTAGACTAAGTATACTACCAATACCACAGTGTTGAGCTATAGTCTATTTTTATGCTCTCTGTTGTAGAAGTTTGAGTTGTGTCTATAGAAGTTTTGCTGTTGTGTCACAAGTATAACTATTTGCTGGCCAAGCAGACATTTTTATTAGGTATTATTGTATTGGGGCAGCGGTGGCGCAGTGGGTAAGCCCTGCAACTGGAGAGTTGCCGGTTCGAATCCCCACCTGAGGGCATACTGTCATTGTGTCCCTGGGCAAGACACTTGCAACCTGCATTGCCTATGAATGATTGTAGTCGGAGGGGCAAACTGGCAGCCACGCTTCCGTCAGTGTGCCCCAGGGCAGCTGTGGCTACTTAAGTTGTTGGAATGAATAATGCATTTTTAAAGCATCTTTGAGTAGTTGTGAAAAGTGCTATATAAAATCAACGCAATGATAAGCCACGGGCAATTCAGATACTGTTTGTGCATATCTATATCCCAGATTAATGTGGGTTCAATTCCCAAGCTGTATGTATGTTTTCCCCGTGCCACAGTGTGTTCTCTACGGGCACTCTGGCTTTCTTCAATTACCCAAATACATACCTGTTTATTGCCCTTAGTGGATGAATTTGAGAATGAATGCTCGTCCAAGGCCCATTGCTAAGATACAGTGATCAGAACGTATTTATACCTAGCAAAACTTTTCTCGTTAAGCCAATATGTAACTGAGTTCAAGTGTCTTTTGTGTCACACTTAAGAACAATTCACATCCTTTCTTGCCACATCACACTGAACTTGGCACATGGCTGTAAATTTGGTGTTAGTTGGCTTCACAGTCCCAATTATCAAAGTCACACTAGTGAATACAAAGAAAGAAAGTGTGATTGTGGCTTAATTGGTGTAATTGCAGTGATAATACCACATATGAATCATTGCAGAGAGTACAGCAGTTGGATCCAATAGAAAATGGTGTTACTGTGTGTTTAAAATGAATTATGACATCACGTTTTGGTAGATTATATTTTAGGATCTTAAAGAAAAAAAGGTTAATTTTCCATACATTGGACAAATAGTCTCTACAATGGATGTCTGTTGATATAAAGCATGCAAGGAATCTAAATATGTATGAATGTGGCAGTGTGACTATGTTATTTGTCATAGTCAGGAGGGGGCATTAGATGCATAATGGAAGCCACACTTTCACCACCGAGTATGACTGACGAATGAATGAATAATACATACAATTGTAAAGCTTTGTTGAGTGTCTAGAGAAACGCTAAATAAGACGAATGCATTACTATTATTATTAGAATCAGGCGTGGCTTAGTGTCACATATTTCTATTTCTTTGAGCCCTTGCTATTCTGTATAAGCCCACTGAAAAGCAACGTGTTCTTGTTAAACTTATGATTTGATCCGAAACATCCAGGGACAGACATTGTGGGTTGTTGCAGTCACTCTTCCAAGACTTTTTCCCCAAGAGACTCAAGGCGGAGCTGAAAGAAGCTTTAATCACCCTGCCATATCTTAATTATCCTTCAATCTAAATCCGTAGCCATTTAATTAAGTATAAAAAAACACATCAAACTCGCATAGTTCTACTTCAACATTTTTTGTTTCACAGATTTGAGTTTAAGTTTTATGTAACTTTCTCTTGCACTTACATCATGTATTCCCTGTAGACTCGGTTCTGTCGACTCGCTGCTCTGAAACTTGAAAAAACTTTGCCTTGTTAGCATCACTTCTTTGTTACAAGAGCATGACACTCAATTCAAACCTTTCCCTTTGGCTTCTCTGTTGTAATATGGTATGACACTGTGTGAGAATAAGTTTAGTTTCATATCACTACACAGTCAGGGAATAGTGTAGGCTTTCAAGCTGAGGTGGATATCTTAGTGCTAATTATGTTGTTTATGCACGGGGAATTTTGCAAGGCATAATTAGTAGTAAAATGTTTTAGTTAGCCAAATGAAGATAGTACTTTTTATATCATCACAACAAGGCAACAACTAGTATGCAAAATAGCTTAACAATGTTCAGATCACCTAGCTGTAGCATAGGTTATACAAGATTACAGTCATGGTCAAAATATTTGAGACATCAGTTGATCATCAGTTGGATAGCATGATCTAATTTTTTTACTTTTACCTTACTTTCTTTAAAATTGAAAATCAGTAGCAGTCTTTGATGTCAGTAAAATGTTCAAATATTTTAAGTAACTAAATAGGTTAACAACATCCCAAAGAAATGTAGCCTGGCCAGCCGTATAGAAGAGTTTGCCTTCTCTTCTATACGGCGAAGTTAGTCTGGAGTCGCTCCCATAGACGGCGATTTCAGAGGTGGGATTTACAGGTGCAAAATTAACCAATCAGAGAAGCGTGGACGTGACTTAAACTAAACGTAAAGCAGACTTGCCACTGTCAACAATGGTTTTAGGCCTGTCAGTTGCTGCGGGTTTAACGAAATATCTACGTCTTTTAAAACAGAGGAGAGCGCAGTAGCAAAGAATTGCTCCATTGCGACGGCCATCTTTTTTGTTTTGACTAAGGGATTTCAGGCGCAGTCATCACCTAAGGCCCGCCCACGGCTGTGATTGGTCTGGTATCACAAGTAGCCGTCTATGGGAGCGGTTCCAGACTAACTTCGCTGTATAGAAGAGAAAGCAAAAGTTAGTCTGGCTGTACAGGCTAAAAGAAATGTGCTCCAGCTAACTTGTGCTTCTGTTATGCTAATTTGTGAATTTGCTGATTATTTAAAATGTCTCAAAACTTTTGGCCACAAATCTAAAATATCAAGCTCGAAAACAAGGGACCTGGCAATTAAATTACCATAGATTGGCTCTTCCCCAACCTATAGCTGCCAATCGTCCATATTGTTCATGTTTTATGTAGCTCTTTATTGTTGCAAAGCTATATCTCTCGAACCAGAAATGAAATGTGTGCTTTTAATACATTAATCTCCAAGAAAAAAAATATTTTGCAAAACTGTTTTGCATAGGGCAGCTGTTTTACCCATTCGCTGACCATTAATCCCCTCATGAAAAACGCAGTCGAACAATTCCATTATTGCTCTAATAATGCTGCGTATTACCAATGAGGTCATAAAACCTGATTTGCACTTTTTTATATTGACTTATTTCTTAATTGCCAATTGTTCATCATTAAAAGACTGTTTGACCTTTATAATCGCCACCCAAAACGAACAATACTTCCAAGACAAGGGCCCCTGCTAACGGACTGAAGTTAGCTGCGGTCTTTTCAACTTAAATGTCAACAGAAGCCAGTTACAATTATGCCATTTTGGAACTAATGCCTTTGTAATGAAATGAAAATAAGGATGGCCATAATCTAATTCATTGAATGGCAGACTAATAGCCATTGCAGTGTGTCCTTTTCAGACTTGCCACATGAATGAGACTTCAAATCAAAGCTATTCACACGTAGGGGTCAGCACTTGGCCCGGGAAAAGGCTTCCGAAACAATGTTGTGAATGAATATTAATGATGGGAGGTCAGCACCCATGTAACAATTACACTTTGCACACTAGACCACTCGCCGCTCATGTTGCACGTCAAAGCTATTTGCATGCGTAAAGAGGGATTTGAATAAGAGGTTATCATTTATTAATGCCACCATTTATATTTATGACAGGGTTTTGTAGTAGAGGCATATGCTGGCAAAGAGGTGGGGATCATGGTGGCCATATCGGTCAGGATACGAGTGAAAGATGAAGTAAACCAGAGCAAATATTACCATTACATAATGCATGCTTATATCTAATAATGTTACTTCATGTGCAACTGGAAAAGTAGGCAACTTCTACATACTGAGCAAAGACTTGGTCAATATTACCGAGCTGGAGGATTAGTCTATAACAGTGATTCTCTTTTTCAAACCAAGGACCACTTTTACATAAAATAAGAATTTGCAGACCACCTAACCTTGCAGTTTCTAGACTGACTGAAAATAAGGATTTGTGTACTGTCGGACAACAAGCTAACGTCACTGTTTTGGCTACATTTGTCTAGCTTTTAATTTAAAATTCAACTTAATTGTGCCCAAAAACTTACTTAAAGAGTCATGGGGTAATTAAAGACACAGTAAATACAAATTTATTTATTTATGACATCTTCTGGTGGACCAGTTAGGGGCTCGCATGGTCCACTAGCAGTCTCTGGACCACAGTTTGAGAGTCTGAAGTAGCTGAGTAGGTCTATATAATGTGCATGTTTTGTAAAAGTTTAGCTTGCATTGTTGAAACACTTTGGTGCTTGATTGATTGACTCTCAAATTTTTAGATATTATTTTGAAAGTTTCTGATTCTTAAGTGCCGTATTGGAATAAGCCTGCCAAGGCCATACTGACCAAATCCAAATCATTACAGAAAGCATGGACCTAGACCAAGGCCATATGATGCATTACAAGACATACCAGCATATTTTTTCTTATCAAACTCTAGTTGGAGGTAACACAAGCAAGACAGAATAAGTGGCTACAGTGAAAATGGACTGAAACATAGAATGAGAGATGTGTTAGCTAGCTGCCAAACACATTATCAAAGTAAGCTTTTGCAAACTAGCTTGATGGCCCCTATGTTTTTAGTCTGTAGGCACAGCTTCCACTCAGTCCAAAGTTAAATTACAGTGGGGAAGCCCACTCCTGTACTGTCAACAAAGGCACCCAGAGCATCATTGTTGCAACAACATACCTGATTGAAGAAGATCTTTGTTTATATCCCAAAACAAATAAAACGCGGTTGGAGTTTATTTGGGAAAGCCCCAAAAATTAAAAAAATGGTTTGATCCGTAGTTTAATTTCATTGGAGCTCCACGAAACAGCTCATATTAGATAAAGATTGTGTGTTTGATGTTGCAAAACGTAAAACGCTAACCTTAATGTGTCCATAATAGGCTCTGAAAGGTCCTTAAAACATAGGACCTTTAACATTAATGATTTTTTTCTTTTACTATTAACCCAGCTTTAAAAATGACAGTTTGCTGTAATAAAGTTCACATCCATAGAACTCAGAAATAGCTGCAAATAATGACACCTTACATTCTAGTTTTGTTCGTCGCCCCAAGGAATTCTCTCTGGGGCTGCGTAGATGAAATACCAGGCGAAGGATTGAGACGTCGAACCATCTGCCTTCACTGTATTCTTGTCATGCTGTGTCCTACTTCATCCACTCTCAAAACCTCCCCATTCTCCAGAGAAACGGGACAGCGAGAGCCATTATACCGAGCTAAGAATTTGTTTATTTATCACGGCCTGTCACCATCACAGAACCCTCCTGCATCCAGAAAGTGTTTGAACTTGGAGCGTCGACAGCTTTCCAGTGTTGACTGTCATCTCCCGGGTGATTTCTCTTCTTCTCTGAATGGAAACAGGTACAGGAGTTGACGCGGGGAACATTGGTATGCTGCTACCAAAGCATGTCTGATCAACTTAAAGCTCTGGTGGGAAGGAGAGGCAGAGGGAAAGAGATCTTTTGAGTCTTATCAACAAAATTCAGAATCACAGCCGGGCTAAAGTGACACCTGCGCCAATAGAAGGTACATCTGAGGTGAGCGGTTCAAACGCTTTGTGGAAGATACGGAAGCTAGTAATTGACAATAGAAAGGAAAGTATTGAGGAAGGAATTGTAGCTTTGTAATGCTAATGCTAACTCAGTGAAAATGTCATCACAGAAGAACCTCAGATGCAATATTAACGTAAATGCAAGGAGTTTTGAAAGCGTCATCAATAGAAAAGAGCACCCTAGGCCAATATAACATTAGACAGTTGACAGAAACAACACAGTAGGGGAAGTTATTCATCTTTGTCCACATCTTTCTGGGTTTAGGGGTGATTGGAGTCGAATCCAGCAACTATGGGTCTTAGGTGGGGCACACCCTAAACAATGGTCACTTAGTCGAAAGGCTGACATTGAGACATAGACAAACATCCATTCACTCTCACATTGATTCTCTGGGTACAATTCAGAAGTTGCCAATTTTCGTATCACACGTCCTTGAATGGTGGGAGGAAGCTTAAGTACATGGTGATAACCCACAGTAATATGGGAACATTTGAAGACTCCACAGCATAGAACTCAGAACCTTCTTGCTGAGGGGCAGAAGTGCAAGTTGCTTTGCCTAGTCAAATTTACATGTAAATATTTTATCGTTAGATTACTTCATTATGCCTTTGAGTGTTCGTGGGAAAAAATATTAGACCACCCTTATATTTCTTGGTCATTTTAATGCCTGGCTGGTACCACCTAAGTTACATTTTTGGACAAACATAGCTCATAAGAGTAAGTTAAGAATGTCTAGTTATTTTCCATTCCATTTCCGTTTTTTACTGATAATAGCTAAATCACTTACGTCCTCTTATATACCCTGGGAATACAATCAAGGTTAAGCATGTTAATTGTGAAATAAAGTATTGTAATCAGCTGCATTTCTGTCATGTACATTGTATTCTTCAGGAAATATATATTCAGTGGTAGCAGACATTAAAATGACCAAGATATTGAAAAAAAACGGATGGTCTAATATTTTTTCCATGACTGCATTTGAAAAAATCCTGAACATTTCAACAACACAGTCATGCAATTGCCCACCCCATTGCCCCCTGCTGACTTGAGAACAATATTTTGAAACCAATGCAACAGTGTAATGAGTCTGTAATATGGATATTGCATTTGCCAACATCACCATGCATTTACTATTGTGGAGCCCTAATGCACACTCCTATGGCTGTTTGAGTTGTATGTTCCATGTGTTGAAGAGGAGTATGAGGAAGGGTCTGTGCTCGTGTGAGACCAGCAGAGATCCTGTGGAGCTTTAGGCTGTTCAGATCATAGCGCGAGTGGGTGAAGTGTGACTCTCTCTCAGCCAATCAGACGCAACCTCCCACTCAACTGAAGCCACCACGCCACTGCTGCAGGGAACACACTGTCTACTCTTCCCTGTCACCCAACTATGAGTCTTTGTTAGTGTATGGGTTAGTTCAGTGTTGTGTTCCGTGAGAGGTCCTGAATGGTCTGCGAGATGTACTAATTGACAACAAAAAAGCACTGCAGAAAGTCATCAAATCAGCGGAAAATATTATTGGCTGTCCCCTGCAATCTCTGGAAGAAACTGAAAATTCAAGATGTCTAAACAGGGCCAAAAAAAAAAAACACTACTAGGTGTAATGACAATAAAAGCTTCATTATATTATCTTATCTTAAAGAAATTGTCTTCACTGTTTCTTAAATTACCCCATGATTCCCTAAACAAGTTAATGGGACTGAGTTAGATGGTCATGCACGGGGTCATTTAACCTTAGGCCTGTTTCCTTTCAGTTTTTATTTCTTTTTATAGGCCTTTAGAAACACTAATAATGATACCAACATATTCCTTACGTCCATAATAGGTGCTATAATCTGCTGCTCATGAATGACGCTCATGAGCTCTACTACCATTGCCACCATAAATGACAAAATTGACTATAAATGAATAATGTTTTTATCACCATGTCTAATGACTAAGTTTTACAATGGTATGAATTAGAAAATAAAATCCACACAGTCAAACTGTTCAACTCAATAAATTGGGGAAACCAGTTGCACCAAATCATTTACATGCCTTTAACTCAAATGATTTAGGTAATTTATTTTGTCCAGAAAGGCTACTGAATGCTGTTTTATTGGTAGTTTACGAATATCTTATATATTTTGGGATAATATTTTGGCATTGTTTTTTACAGTACTTACTAAAAATATTTGTGCAATTCAGTGTGTACTTAATGGAAAAAAACTTTAGTACAAATAACTAATTTCTTTTAGTAAGTGGCACTACTGGGTTTTATATTGCAGGGATAAGAATAAGTCCTGTTGATGCTGGAGACAGAACCAAACCAACCAAGGTCTAAAGAAAACCAACTAGAAAAAGAAAAAACAAAAGACACTTTTTTACAAGGTATTTATTAGCATTGAGTGTATTATAGATTCCAACCTAGAATACTGCTTATTTCCAGTCCACTAGAGCTGACAGCAACAGTTTACATGACAGTGGCATAAAACATTAGCACCATACCCGGCTTTTCTCTGCACTATATATTTAGCACATTCTGTAGTGAAAGCAGGGCGCTATAGTCAACGGCCTTAACTTTCCTTGACTTATACGCGCAGTCTTCTATGAGATCACTGCAACAGATGGAGGAGCCATCTAGTCCCGGCAAACACAGTTATTTATAAGGTGTTTGAGAGTGCACATTTCCACAGAAACGCCACCTCAGAGGAGTGAAAAAATACGGTGTGAAGAGAGGGGGAAAAAAAAAATCTTTCACTTTCACAGAGACGTGTCGGAGCTAGCTTGGAGGAGTATGAAGTTATAGTGCCTTAAATAAACCCATGATTCATGTGACCCGAGAGCGGATTTGCTACCATGTGCTTAGACAATAGAAGAGGAGTTTCAGTATATTATGAAATGAGATTGTGGGTCTATCTCGCAATGGTAAAGAGATAGTTGTGGATGAATTTTGTACGTTGGTCTTACAATAAGATGTATCCCAATTCTTTTGCTTATACATTTTAAAGGGCATGGGTGACTTATGTAGAGACTATGACAGCAACTATAGGTTTTAAGTGGTGCATATTTTGGACAGTGACCAATTATCATTACTGAGACATACAATGACAGACAACCATTGACTAGGCTACTTTATGGCACTTTCCCACTAGCTGTACAAAGCTCTACTCTACTCGGTTCAACGCACTTTTTTAAACATTTTTACTAGGCAGCCATTACTAATACCAGGAACTTTTTAGTCCTGGTTCCAAGTGAGACGAACCAATCTAAAATGTGACATCAACAATCCACATAATGCTTATATATTTGATTTGTCCTTTTTTGATTGAAAAAAGTTGTAAAAGTTGTAAAAAGTTCACTATTGCCACCCGTTTCTCCATTATGTTTGTTTATGTTGCGTATATAGAACATCAGAGTGGTGCCGTGCTGATGTCCCTGTCCACAATGAAACGGTATAGGGAATTGGTGGAAAAAGACCAAAACTATGTACAACTGAGTAGTAGTACGTAGTAGTAGTAGTAGCAGTAGTTACATGGGAAGGACAGACTGTATCTAGATTATGTTCTGGCTTCCAACCAAAGATAAACCAGTTCTTTTTCGACCCTTTGCTGAATTTTTTAAAGCCAAAAAAGCTGAAAATGCAGGCTGAGAGAGATATGCATGCACTATGAAGTTATTGTTAAAAATAAACTGACTCACATGACCTCCACACAGATCCTTGGCCTTCTGCTGGAGCTTTGACAATGATAGGAGTGGAGTTTTAATAAAGTGAGGAGGCCCAGAGAGCTCTGACGTTCAAATGAGAAGCAGTGTCAAGATGTCTGCTTACATTACTTTGAGGCTGCAACAGTTTGTGTTTGTGTAAGCCAGGATTTGGAAGAACTAAAAACATAAAGCAAGCAGGGGGTATATGAATGTGCAGATATAGTATGTTTATATATGTGACACAAAGAGGACTCAATACTAAAACAGCAAAGGTGAGGTCAGCTCTCGGACAGTCAGGACAATCCTGTGGATCTAACTGGCTCAGATTTTAAGTTACTTTATTTTAAACATAAAATTTGAAAATACATTCATGAGTATATCATTGCTGTACATAATTATTGGCAATCTTGGTAAATATGAGCAAACTAATGTGTCAAAAATATCTTATAGTTTTTTCTTTACACAAAAATATTCTGGTCACAATCCAATGGCAAAACAGTTTAGTTTTCTGTCGCATCACGGGCCCATTGTTCTTGATAGAATGACCTCAAGGTAATATTAAAGCATGATTACATATAAAGGCTTACAAGAAAAACACTGATTTAATGCATTATTATTATCATTAGTAGTAGTAGTCTTAGTTTTTGTAGATACTCAAGCACTAATCAATTTAATGCATTTATTCACTCCTCAGTTTCAGTCGGTGGTGAAAGCCTGGCTGCCTTTTTGCACCTACGGCCCCTCAGTCATACTAACACATTGACAGAGACCATACCACACTTACTCAAACACCAATCACACTAAAACATTAATCCACACAGTGTAGTACAGTAGGTGGTAAGGTAGAATTGCAAGACCCTGAGAATCTTCCAATTATAAGTGCTTTTGTTTGAAGTACTTAGGATTTTTGTTGCCTTTACTTTGTTTTCCTGCTTGGCTCTGCAGTTTGTTGATTGGGTTCATTCACACACACACCCCCTTACAATCACACACACACACTGTACACTTTATACCGGCGGTGTTGTAAATTAGACTTTGGTGATGTTTACTGTTACGTTCCAAATTGCTCTTTTGGTGGTGCTTTGCGGACAATAGAACCATTTTAATGCCGGTTTTAACATTTCGGTGTTTGTCGGCGGCAACAGAATAATCAGTCGCCTCTTTTGATCCTCTTTATGAATTATTGATCCAGTTTCTTTGTTCATCCGTCCTCTCTAAAGCTGTTATTACTTTTATAGTTGTTTTTATGAGCCTCTCGCCGCTGCCCACCAATTAAGCTTTGTACCCCATTAAAAAGTCTGACAGAAGCGCTCGCAAAAGACACAACCCACTGTGTCCACAAAGCCGCTTCCATAAAATATTAACACTGGAGCTATGGCTATAGGTGAGGTCCACTACTCGATTTCTTTTTCCTTGTATTTTGGAAAAGATGGTTTTTAGTTAATAGTACAGCATAACAGATGTCGTCTGTGAAAAAATGAGACTTTGAGGTCACCTGTGGGCTGTATTATAGGTAAAACCCATGCAAAAGGTCATTTATTTCAATAATTCTGAACCAGACAGAGACCATTTAAAGGCGCGGGACCCCCTTTCAGATGGTTTGGATTAATCAGCTGATTAAAGTGTAACACTTTGAGCCTAAAATATTGAACCTTTTACAATATTCAAATTTTCAAATATTTTGAATTTGGAGTTTTCATAAGCTGTAAACCATAATCATCAAAATTATATCAAATAAAGGCTTGAAATGTCTCACTTTACATGTTAGGAGTCTATATGTTAGTTTTACCTTTTAAATTGAATTACTGAAATAAATGAACTTTTGCTTTAGAAAGAGGGAAGGAACTTTGTAACCAGTCACACGCTTTCATAAGACAGGAGCACTCTGGTCGATATATCCTTTATCTATCCAGAACTAGAATCTATCAGGAATAATATGAAGGAGCTATTGTTTTATTTCAAAATTCACAGCTTATTCACATTATTTTTATTTATTTTTTTATTTTAAAGAATTAAAAGTCAACTCCAGATCTCTGCTATGTTATTCTCATACCTCCTGACTTGTCTACATACTTTCTGGTTGGTATGAGACTGTGATAGAGGGTTGCGAAGTAGATCATTTTTAGACACAACACTTTTACAGTCACAAAATCAAGTAATGCAGCTTTAAAATCTATAGGCAACACACAAACAAAAATGGCCAGATATCCTGCTGTAGTGCCAGTGTATGCCCCCTCCTCTCCACTACCCCACACAGTGGCTTACATCCTAGGCACTGGCACTGAATTATTCATAACCTAAGGGAGGGGATGTGTTTACTGTTCTGATTTTGTGGTTCAGAGACATGGAAGATGAGATTCACTGTCTGAATGGTGATATCACAAGTCGGGTTCAGCCAAACGCAACAGTCTCTGGATATCAAGGTCGCTAAGCCCATTGTTGGTTATATGCGATAAGTGTGAACATATTGGACAGTGATATTCCGACTTT
Source organism: Hypseleotris bucephala (assembly GCA_036025885.1). Lineage (NCBI taxonomy): Eukaryota > Metazoa > Chordata > Actinopteri > Gobiiformes > Eleotridae > Hypseleotris > Hypseleotris bucephala. Next base: position 11,887 of record JAVQKG010065161.1, read on the forward strand.
CTTTTGCCACCATTGTGTGTAATTGGATAAAAACGTAACACTAATTAATATGAATAATAAAAATAAGAATTCTCTAAAATATGTATGGTTAACCATCTTTAAACAAAGTATAGCCATTCATTCAATAGAACAATCCATCTGCCCAAAATTCAATACATTGATGGATATTAGTTG
>JAVQKG010065178.1:0-10389 GCA_036025885.1 Hypseleotris bucephala
ACTGCCCAGAAAGTTAGAAGTAGATCTGGCAAAAACTGTTTGAGTTATAGCATTTAAAAATTTAAGCTTAATTAATTAATAACTTAATTAATATTCATCGCAGATGTACCCAATTTTAATCACCTCTTTCTTAAATCAGTCCTGACCTTCCCTGAAAGCTTCATCCAAATCCGTGCAGTAGTTTTTGAGTTATCTTGATCACAGACACGCACGCACACCAACGCCGGCGATCACATAACCTCCTGGCGTCGGTAATAAACAGGTAATGATATAGTAAGTTATTGTAATTTCATGCGATGTGTTTAGTATGGTAACAAGATAGAAACAATGTACAGAGATTAACAACAAAGTTATTACAGGTAATATATGGTTAGGTAATGATAAAAGGTTAGGGTTGGTAATTACACAGAAAGTACTTGAAAATGAACCATCATTACAACACTGTTTTATGTTTATTACTACATTATTATAGTGATGTAAAATGCTACGTAGGCAACTATGGGTTTTAGGTGGCGTAAACCTTAGGTAGAGGCCAGTTAATCGCAGGGCTGACAAAGACACATATCCTGCCAAACAACCTTTCATGCTACTATAGACACATGCATGTATTTGGATGACATGAGGAAGCCGGAGTACTGTACAGAACCCAGTAAATGTTTTGTCCTATTTATATTTTATACACCCATAAATAATGTGCTCCGTAATATGTTTTGAAGTGTGTGTAATTTGATGCAGTCACTATGGGTCACTGTGGAGATGCATCTTGCTGAATGGTTGGTCATTTTTATGAAGTGGCCAAAGATCTCAAGTCAATTTTCTAGTTTTTATATACTTAGTAAGTGTACTGTTTTATTATAGCAAGCAAGCAGCCATCAAAACATCAACCTCTAGTGCTGCAAATTGTGTTGTGGCCTTTGTTCAGACTTACATGTCGTTGAGAAACACAGCGGTGGTGTGTCCAAATAGTCCTGGTTTTTACTTAACTACATTTTCTGCATTTACATTTTTCTGTGCATATGTATGCTGCTCTATTAGGTACAATGGGCAATAAAAGTTTATCATTTATGTGCCACTGATTAAATAATGACAATGATTACTATTACGTTTAGGGTTAAAAGCACTGCATCCACACAAAGCCTGAACCAACCCAAAGGTTTAAACCAGAACTTTCTGTACTTTTTATTATGGCTGTACTATATGGGTTTCATTGAACAATTGTTCTCATTTTTGTGAGACCTACTTATTGCAATCCACTGAAGTTATTGTGATAAAATGCACTAGCAGATACAATGTGACATATGCTATTTTAGTCTGTGATGTGGGTCTATAGTGCATGATTGTTGTTTTGACAGCACCAGCATGACACCTCGCACCCTCCAGCCTGCAGAGCTACTAAAGAGTTGGTCACTTATCCGCAGTATCCTACTAATATACAGTAAAGCATGCTTCTATTGTACAGTCCTAGCCCCGTGTGTGCATTGTGATGACATGTAGTGATTGTGACAGTAGCAGCGTGTAGTCTCTCACCTTCCAGCCTGCAGAGCTATTGCTGTCGCCTTTGTCCTTGAAATACGGCACAGACCTCACCATCCAGTCATAGATTTGGGACAAGGTCAGCCTCTTCTCGGGGGAGCTCTCTATGGCTTGGGTAATGAGGTCTGCATAGGAGTAGTTGCCCCAGGCGTTCCTGCGGGCGGAGGACTTCCTCAGCTGCTGCGACGCGGAGCCCAGGCCCGCGGCGGAGAACTGCGCCGAGGAGGGTGATCCATCGGCGGTCTCCTCCTTCAGGGCGCCCCGCTGCTGGACCTCCAAGGGTTGAGAGCTTGCATTACCGCTCGTTTCCCGCGGTTTTGCAGAGGTTTTCTGGTCCGAGCCTTCATCATCATCATCCTCCTCTTCGGGGATGACGTCAGTGTCATTGGTGCCCGGTTTGCTCGCTCCGGACTCCGGACGGGGCAGCGGCCAGGTGCAGGAGCGAGGCCGCTTTTGAGGCTCGAAATCCGGGTCAATCTCTACGTTCAGAGGCGGGTCGTTGGTAGCGGATGCCTCGGCCATGGTCCCCGCTGTAGTCCGTGTGCACAAACGCCTCTGGATTCACACAGGTCGCATTCCATCAATGTCCGCGCACCGAGGGCACTCCGTTGACAACACCAAATGCAAATGGGCCGAACTGCACGTGTCTGTCTGTCCGTCTTTCACACACGTCTATCCCCACACTAGCGCTGACCAGCATTCACAAAACACCACTCTCCTTCTCATGCATTGCACACACCCTGGACGTGCATCGCTATTTCTTCACCCTAAACGTGGACGGACTAAAACGAGCTCACGCGGGGCACAGCAATGAACCACTACATCTGATGGGACCACATTGGGTCTATCATATCTCACCGAGCTGCCATCTTGACCATTTCATTTCCCTTAAGTTCTTTTTCATCCTCAGATCTGCTAGTGTGTGCAAAGAAAGCCTCGCTCCAGATAGGCCTGCAGCTTTTCTTGAATCGCGGCTACTGCACAAATGTCCTGTTGCAAATCATCCCACTTAGCGATCACCAAAAAACGCGCTGTCGTTCCGTGCACGTACATGTCCCATAGAGCAGCGATACCGTATATGTGCCCAGTCGCTTGGACACTTCATTCAATCTGCTGCTTCTACTGTGGTGGCTACTGGCACAAAACCCCCTGCTCCGCGCTGCGTAGAATTTAAAGCGACAGCGCCGAAAAAAAAATCAAGGCAAAACACTGCATACATCCTGTCATCATAGGCCTAATATACAGTGGGATAAGGAGTGACATCATCCTGCTGCTTAGACATTGCAAAGGATGTGGAGAGATAGGCCATTAAACATTAGATACGGGGTTTTTAAAGTAATCTATTTTCCCATAGCTCTGTCACACAAAGAAAGAAGCATACAATTGACAGAGACAGAGTGATAATATAGACTAATGAAAGTGGATGCATTATTTGAGTTGTCTCAAATTACATGAATAGGCTATAGCTGGTCCGGTGATCCATCGTGCAGTCAAATTTAGTTATGACACACAAAATGGCATTATATAGCCCATAAGATAATGCACACTGATAATAAATGATTTGAGATTTTGTGAAATTCAATTGCATTTGGAACCTCAATCCTTATGTCTTGCGTACTCTTCTTGTTTTGCAGTAGGCTAATATTTGGTTAAATTATTATATATAGGCTAGATATAATGACCAGGATTGCTGACTTGATTTTTCCTGTCCTTTTTTGTGTTGAACTTCCATAGACATTGTTCTTGCATTCATTTACTGCTGTTACTTGCTCTTGAATTTTACTTGGGACATTAGCCTCCTCAGTGTCTCCCAAAAAAAAAAAGGTCTAATAAATGATTACTTTTTTTTTTGTCGAAATGTAAGCCACTTCTCCCTAGGCCACACAGTCTCCAAAGGTTAAGTATTAGGCTATTTGTATCTTAATAAATGAATTAGTGACCCCATTGACAAAAAAAAAAGCTTCACATCATTATTGTGTAACCTCATTTTAAACCTAAATTATGGTATTAAGCAATCAATCTATGTTTATCCCAAAAAGAAACCAGTGAGACCAGTGATCCTCCAGATCCACAAAGCACTTGTGAACTGGTTGAGCAAACTCACATGAACTCTCAAGCATTGTAGGCTAAGTGGGTTGTCGGTTCGAATCCCCGCCGAAGCACATATTGTTGTTGTGTCCCTGGGAAAGACAATTAAGCCACATGAATGTGATTGGTGGCTGTAGGTGGAGATTGGCAGCCACTCCTCTGTCAGTGTACCCCTGCGCAGCTGTGCCTACACAAGTAGCTTATCACCACTGAGTGTGACTGGAGTGAATGAATAATGCTATTGTAAAGCATCTTTGACTATCTTGAAAAGCACTATATAAGTGGAATGCATTACTACAGAGCTGGTCCTGTGTTTTACGATCTTTACCAAAAAGGCAATAAATGCGAAACAGCTGCTATTTTGTTACTAAATTATACGTTGTGCGTGATTATTCTATATAATTTCTAAGTCCTTCCTTCCCCATATATAGAAGTGGATATACAGTAAAAAAGGGAACATGTCCCATTAGATAATGCACAAATGCCACCAGCTGTCTGCCCGTTTTATTAATAAATTTTTTAGCAGCAGCAGCCATGAGGTATAACTTTCCTCTCACTCCTCCCACACTGTTCTGCCTTTGTGTTTTGCAAATACCAAAGTACAGATTTAAGAACTAATTGTTACTCTAAGAAAGATTTTTCAGGGTCATGTTTATTTTGTTCATAATTCTAGATCTGAAAATGTGAGCTCTGATGCAGGCTGTTAGAGGGCAGTATGAAGAAATAAATGTCCTTGATAATGCTTATGAAATAAAGTATAGTAGTCATTGAGGAAATGTTATTAAAATATTAAAAAATAGAGGGGTAAAGTAGTCTAAATAATATCAATATCTAAATCAAAAATGTTTTCTATTATGTATGTTTGAGGCTAACAAAAGGACTATGAAAGGTAACAATGGAAGTACAATTATCATCTAAAATCCCCACCTCAAGATAATGTTTGCATTGTTTGTATTTAATTGCATTGTTGTTTGATTGTCAAGATACCAAAACCAGTTTCAATGCTTTGGTACAGTTTAAAACATAAGAGTATGTTTACGACATTGTTTTAGAATTGTTTCAAGGTCTTTTTGTAAATTACTTCAAATTTCATTAAATGAAAACTACACTTATACTTTACTGAAATGGCCATTCCAACTAAGACAACTGTAACTAGTTCATACATATTAATAGTCATACATTATATATTCTATATTTTAAGTGGTTTTGTGGTAGTGGCTATCCCTGGTATTACCCTAGGATTTATCCTCCTAAAAAAATCACAACACACAAGAGCTTACATCTCACCAGATTCACATCCCTTAAAATAGTCTTAAAAGTCATTCATTTGCTTAAACTATTTCCCCATATTTCCTTTGAACACAGTTGGCTTGTTTTTAGACAGATTTAAAAGTATTATGACTTAGATATGTTAACTTAAACCATGTATAAAGTGCAGCTTATGAGTAAAATTCAAGGCTTTAAAATCATAATAAATATTTTCTGTACACTAATTGCACTGATCCTGGACCCGCTGTGCTGTAGAGGAGTAGGAGTAGTGATCCCAGCTGGTTTTAGCAGGTTACAGTTTTGGAAGCACAAAGGCATGTAGAGTATATACAGTATTGTCCTAATGTTATCCTGATTGTTTTAAGCTCCTGTCTCCCTCAATCCAGTAGTTTTCAGTTTGCATCTCTGTGAGTCGAGACACAGTTCGCTGAAAAGCAAACATCTCCTCTTCTCCACTGAAGATGGACAGGCTGCTGGCTTCGTCCTGTATTTAAAAATAGGTTTATTTAGTTTAACTTAACATGACAAACTACTAGGGATTCATATCATCAGGTAAAGATTGTCAAATATTCACAAGGTTGAATGGTATCGGCCTATAAAGTTAACCTGTTGTTCCAAATACTTCTACAAACGAGCTCAAACGAAGAACAAATGATTGAGTTTTCTATTAGATTTCTGTTTAATGGGGTGCCGGTTCTCTCTCCTCCCACATCCCTGTTACAATTCCCTCAACTCTACACTCGGAGGCACACACCCAACATGACAGACTGGTTTAACTGGGAACACTCACCCTCTTTAGTCCCAAATCATCCATCAAAATGTGGCTCTCGTCGTGGCTGTGGTCCCCGTCATGAACAAAGATGTCCTCCAGTGGATGATCAGCCAATATCACCACTCGAACCTTAACCAAGACAACAATGTGATAATCGACAAAATCTGTGGTTGTTTTATGTTAACTGAGTGGGCTAGAGGAAGAGCTTTTCTGCTAACTGGCCATATTTTTACTACCCAATTTTCCGAAGCCAAGACAGATAAAAATACATTAAAAAGTATTTTACCATGTAATGAACATCTTCAACAGACAATCTTGTATATGGTTAGTTCATGCTCTACTTCAAAAAAACAAAACACAGACACGTAAAGTCACTCAACTGGTCATGGCTTGTGGGAGTGACTAGGATTACTGGTCAAAATGAAAACTCTACATGCAGTTGCTTAAACAGAAAGTTGACAGAAAGTTAGCTGCCTTATCTCTACTTCTTAATACAAGATGATAGATGAATAAAAAGGTTGGTAATGTGCAAAAAATCTGAGTAAAAATGGCTCATCTTAAATGAATGTATACCTTGTGGTCATAGAGAGCATCCACCAGTGTGATGAGGCGTCTGGCTTGAGTTTTCTTGTTGAGCGTCAAAAGAGGAATGTGTCGAATGAAGACAGTATCAAACAGACGTGAGATCTCCAGGTAATCACTGGCTCCTAAAGGCTGAATTAAAAACACAAGACAATAACAAATAAAATCTTAATTACACCACAAGATAATACTTAAAAGCTAGACTAACACCCCATTGCAAATTACTAAAATGCACTGCTTTGTCCTGCACTTCTAAAATAGCCCAAGTTTCTGAGGTACAGTAATGTTGATTGGCTGACTATTCTATTGTGCTATGAAAGTTACCGATACTCAATGCTCAAATATTTATTCATTCATATTCTTCACATTAGCCATTTTGCTATCGTGCACATAAAAATTCACTATTATTTAATACTTACTCTGTCACACAGCTCTTCAAACGTACAGTCTAAAATGGTCCCACAAGCTTTGTTCAAACGGACTTTCCTGTTGTGGACGTTAAGGGTTCTTGGTCGAGTTACTGTCAGAGAAAAAAACAGCAATAAATCGTTCATATAAATAAAGTTTTAAAATGAAAAGAATGAAATATTTAGCCTTACTGTCATTTTGCTTAAACGCCAGCTCGTCAAACAACTTGTCTAGTGTTACTTCTACATCAGGTTCATTGGTGCTACAATTGAGGGGAAAAGCCAGAATTTGAAAACAATTTGACCATAGATTTCTTTTTTATAATATATTCTTACAGGAAGTAGAGTTTTCCAGCTGAAGGTTGGTTTCTCTTCCGGTAATCTATCCCTGAGTCTAACCGGAGAGTTTGGCAATATTTCTGCAAGTAAAGGCGATGCAATTGGAAGAAATGTCTTTTTAAAATTAAACCTTTTATTCATTAATTAATAATTGAGTGTTTTAGTTTCACATACCTGCAAAACACCAATGAAAGGTACAAAGTTGACTCTCTGTAGACCATTTTTATACAAATCTAGGGAGAAAGAGTGGGAAAGTTGAGAGCTTAGTAAGGTTAGACTAGCCCCTTTTACTACAGTATAAATGATGTTATTCTGGCAAATTCAACGCACTAGAAAAAGTTAATCAAATAAACATAATGACTCACATCACTTCCAGGCATGCTTGGAAAGTGTGTTGTGTCATCTTAAATAAAAGAAATTGGTGTTTTGGATATTGGTACATCTGGTAAATCCCGCAAGTAGTACATGGAATAATAAGCCAGTAATGGAAAAGCATGCATCGATGTTTTTACATACCTTCAGGGGGACGATTAGAAGTGGCCACAACTACCACACCATGAAGAAACAGATTCTCAAAAAGCTGCTTTAGGATCATAGCATCAGCGATATCAGTCACCTGAAATTTGTACAAACAATAACTAAGAGAAGTTGGAGAAAGAGTACAGTTTAAGTAAAGTTTAATACCTGAAACTCATCAAAACACAGAAGACAGGCCTCTTCACTGATCTCCTCGGCCACAGGAGCAATGGGGTCGTAGGATTTGGCCATTTTACCCGCTTTCCTCTTGGGCATACTCTGTTTTAGCCGATGAATCCCTACAAGCATATAATAGTATAAGTACAAGTTTGTAGATGGTTTTAATAGATAGTAGATCAAGTCAATGTATCCCATCTCCTATTGTTGATAGTTCTTGGTATACTCCCAGTTTGGAGAAAGAGACAACCCATTCAATACAGTAAATTGTTGTGTATATTGTAAATTTGTATTTTTCGGTTGAATGCTGGGTAATCAAACCTCTACCTTCCCACACCAAAGACAGGAAACCTCAACTGAATGAAGCAAACAGTTCCATACCAAAATTGCACAACCCAAACTTACTTTTATGTACATCCAACATGAAGCCGTGAAAATGGACCCTTTTCTTTTTTTCAGTCTCAACATAAGAATAAAACATGTCCATGACCATAGTTTTGCCTGTGCCTGGAATGACAAAAGATGTGATCAGTTCCGCACATAAATACTTGTCTTCGCATATGTAGTCTGTGCTTCTTACCCACATCTCCATAAATGTAGTAACCCTTTGGAGCTTTTGGTTGTGCTGTGAAGAACTGAAAAACAAAACAGACAAATTTAGAAATTCTGAATTGTACGTACCTAAACTGGGGAATAATATCAGTCCTATAAATCAGATTGATGACTGATTAACAGTAACTTTATATATTTTCTTGAAAACTAGAGCTAGATGTAAACAAAAAAAGCTAGTCAACAGTTGATTACGCCAAATAAATCACACATCCCACTGTCCTAACATCCTCCTCTGTCAGAGAATCATTCCTTTAAATAGCCTTTGCTTTGACAGAACTGAAAACTTGTATCTCATCCCAATATTTCAGTAATACAAAACTTGAGCTGGTTTTGTTACAGATACTACAGATACTATCTCAAGATTTTTTAAGAGGTTAGTGACTAGACTGTCCTGTGCTCCCTGTACCTTGGAGAAGATGGATGTTGGCGCGTTGCTGTAGCCTTTGAGTGTTTTTTGAAGCTGGTCCAGTCTCTGCAGCACCGCTTTCTGGTGCTCGTCCTCCCGCAGTGTCCCGTCTTTGATCAGACCGTTGTAGCGATCCAGGGGGCCACTAAACCTGGCAGCCTCCTCCAAAACCGGCTCAGCTTTCACCGTGTACCCTGAGACGGAAAAGGACAACGTTTGATTAGGTGTAATCCAAACATGAATCTCAGAACATGACATGACATAAAGCAAGGACTAGTTAAATACTAGATTAATAGTAAGATATACATACTTGCATGGTTATAGTATAAAAACGTTAATTGCTTTGAATAGAAATTTATAACAAAGATGAATTTATGAATGACAGTAGTTAAGCAGTATTTATTTGACAGATAGATTATTAGATTAGACAATGGATGCTTATTTATCTATACTTTATTATGTACAGAAATGTTTATGGTTTCTCTATTAGTCTCAAAACACAAAAGGTTTGAACTCAAGAATATGACACTGCTTCACAAATGTAGAAAATGTATTGCACACGGTGGGGACAAAACCAGGTCATAAAGGAGTAACACCTTGTTTTGGTGTAAACTGACTGTAAGAAAACAGAAATGGCTCTTGCAAAACACACAGGGTATAATAAAGGGGCTTTTAAATTGTTTAGTCCTTTAGAGGCAGAGAAGCATGTGGGCTATGTGGATGATTGAGAAAGTGTCTAGTCTAGGCTTCGACCAAAGGTTAGTGAGTGACAGCTTGACTAGACTGTCAGCTGTCTGAACTGGTTAGAATCGGTCGAAACTACTATACACTTTAAGATTAGGTTACATTTTACTTAGATAGGCTACTGCAATTTGGTTAACCAAGAAGCTAAACAATGACAATATGAGATTTCAAAAGAGGGGAAGGGCGAGTTTTCCATAGATACAGATACAGATACAAAAAGCGCCTTTAACAAAATAATCTAAGCTCCAAACTCACTCACCTCGTTTACAATGCCCTGTCAGAGATTTTAGCAGTTTTCTTGAGGAACATTTCTCTGTCAGGAGTCGTAAAGACGGTAAAGCTGAGGGTGACATCTTCAAACCCAGCGGTAAGGACGCCGCCATCTTGGTTTCAAACGTCACCAGCGTAACTTTATTCACAAAATCAAAACAGACAGATGTAGAGCTGTGATTTCTCCACCAGAGGGAGACATTTACCACAGTTCAACTCAGGTTAACATTTTCACAATCTTTATTATTGTTATATTTGATTAACTAGAGCCATTTATAGTATTTAATGCAGATATTTATATATAATAACATCAATAGACGTTCTATGATTTAATGCTGAACAGAAGAAGAAAACATCCTAAAACTAATTTACACTGACTAGAATGACCATTTTCCCATAGTGTAGCCTATCTCTAGATAAAAAACAAAACAAAAAACAATCACTTTATAGACCCTTTAAAGTGTTTGTCATACGGAATGTTCAAAATTCCGGAATGGAGGCAACTGGAGCAAAAGTGAGTTAACTTTACACAAAAGTGTGATTTGTGTGGCGAGGGATAGAATGATTCTGAGTATATAATGAAAAAACTATTGTGGTCATCAACAATTCTGTAAGGACTTGTCCAGTAAAACCTAAAAATCAAGAATTTTACCTCCAGTTAAAAGTCTAACTGT
>JAVQKG010065181.1:0-12242 GCA_036025885.1 Hypseleotris bucephala
AGGAATCAAGTAACAAGGCTATGTTTTTAGAATGGCTCTTGATAGATCCTTTTACATTTTAAATAGAAAGAAATTTGGGTAAATATTAAGCACTTTATTGAAATAAGAGGTGTCAAAAAGTTCTGATTCAGTCAAGGAAAATCACATTTGTACTACTTTTAGGTTTGTTCTGAAAAGATGTTTTCCTCACTAAAGACATTCCCTCAAAGAAATATGTGGCTTTATTTCGATTATTCATTCACAGTGCTAAGGTCAGACCTTTGCAATGAATCTATAGAGATGTCATTTCAATCTCAGCTAAATAAAAGCACCCTCACCAAGGTCAGGGTTTGACAATAAAATATGATAAAAAAGCACAGGGCTGACAGGGTCGACAGCTGGCAGTGAGCACAAAACACAAGTTTTAAAAAAATGTCTGAGTGACAAAGCTTCAATTTATCTGAATTTTTGCTCCAAGATTCACTTCTGTATTGTTTTATATATATGGAAAATAGTAAAGTTGTGCCTATGCTAATTATATTTGCATTTTTTTCCTTCAGTTTACACAATATGCAGATCTAGTCAGGTTGCCTTCAAAGGTCCACTTCTTTACATTTATGAAGGGAATGCATGTTATTCAAAACCATTTCATTAGTGGTCGTAGACTGCTCACATCTGTCTGTCTCTTCATGCTTCAAGCAATAAACAAAATTTAAGTACCGCCAGGTTTTAATTCTGTGAAATTGTGAAAATTATTATTTTCGATATACTGATACAGCTTGACGAATCAGTGCAGTATCACCAAAATATATATCTCGATATATCGATGTTTAGTCTCACCCCTACTAACTAAGGAAATGGGCTTATACCTCAACAATGTAGGACGTGAACCCCACTCCTTCTAGCATCAGCGCTGTGGCATTCAAGTCAAAAAGATACAGTGTGTGGGACGTTGAAAAGTAACGGTACTGGATTGTATTGTGGGCACACGGATTAGCATCATTGTTTAAGCTCTAACAAACAGAAGGTGACTTCCCTAAAGCCGACTGCGTCCATTTTATCTCTTTTCCCAACAGCAGTCTACTCTAATCTATGGGGCCGAGCATGCCTGCAAATAATTTCTATCCGACAGGCAGACAATGAAGCTGCCACTTCACTGTGTGTTGTGGATTACTGCACTATGCATCTTGTCCCCACCCCATCATAGACTTCTGACAAAGGACTTAATTGAATATCCGACCATGGCTAATTTGTGCATTGAACTACATGTGGCATTTCTATACACAAACATGTTTACACGTTAAGGCTTTCCGCAATAAGCAAGTTGTCAAAAACGCATGATAAGCTGCATACGCCCTTTAGAAATCATATTGCAGCTAGCTAGTTGTTTGTTTAGTTTTGTGTTAAGAGTCAGGAATTGCTGTGTCCTAATCTTTAAGCTAAACTGTAAAGACACCCAATGGTCAAGATTTAATTAACTCACTTATAATTATGTGAGGATTGTGAGATAATGTTATTGTACCCTTCAACCTTAACCCCTTCTTTTGATGTTTGTTTGTAAAATTAATGAAGCCTGTAGATGCTGTTTAGCTTGGGTCTAAATGCATATAATCGCCTATTTTAGCTTCACATTACACTTCTGCTTAAGCTAATTAATCCGGTTTATAATCTTTTAATATTAGGGCTTTGCATTTTATAGTCTTTTTTTGAGTCAGGATGTTGTAATTAGTAATTTTTTATTTATTTACAATTTTAGCAGTTTTATGTGCTTGTATTGTGAAAAGAAGTTGGTATTATACAGTCTATGTTGAAAAGTAAAAATTGTAACAAGCCCAAGATATTTCTAGTAAAGTGACAGCAATTGTAGAGTTCCCAAATATTGTAAAATTTATAGTAACTCTCTCATACAGTAATCAACAAGGATCAGGACAAGCCAAAAGTTTGAATTAAATCAGGTTTTGCTACTTCAAAGAAATATTACGTACTATTTTAGTTCAAAAAGCGACTCAAATAAATGTGCCTGTGTATTGATCACCTCTGAGTGACAGTGACAGCCATGCTTCAGTCTGTGTGATTATACTGTATGTTGAACAAAAAATGTCTACATGTTTGCTCCATTTAAAGTAGCCCTTAACCGCTTGGACAAACCACCTCCTTCACTTTACGTATTTGTTTATTTTCGAGATAAGAGGGCTCTTTTATGGATAAGCAGCGGACTGTCAGGGCTGGGACAGGGCTGAGAGGAGATAAACTAGAGTCTCTTAATCTGGCGCTGGTGTGCAGAGAGAGTGATGTTATTGACCTACGCTGGCAGCAATGTGTTTCAATTATACACCGCCATCCATTTTTCAGGCAAGTGGAGCGATGGTTGGGGGGAAGCATGGAGCGGAGTTCAGGCCTGGGTTAGAGTCATTCTCCATCACTTACCATGATGTGTCTTTGGAAAAGCACTTTAATTGAATTAGCCTTTTTATTCTTTAAGCAAAAATGCCCCAGTGCAGACCCTGTGACAATTAGATACAATTTTAAAATCAGGCAGTTTTGTTGTTAATATTTTTCATGGTGTGCCCAGCGAGTAGGAACTTACTTAATAATAACAATGCATCTGATTTATATAGCTTTTCTGGATACTCAAAGACACACAGATTGCATTGTTTATTTTTTACTCAACAGTCAGGTGATAGTAAGCTACTTGTGTAACCACAGATGTGCTGACAGAAGCGTGGCTGCCATTTTGTGCCTACTGCCCCTCCCACCATCAAACTAATCACACAATCATTAAGTGTCTTGCCCAAGGACACAACATGGGGTGGGAATTCGAACCTGTCACCTGCTAACCTGTAGTGCAAATTCTTACCCACTGCTGCCCCACTTGCTTGCTTTTTTTATTTAAAAAAACCTAGTCTTCAGAAGTCAACTTGCAAACATTTTGAAAGCACATGCAGTTTTTCATCAGTGGTACTCTCATCTTTCTGTCTCTTCCTGCTAATCTCATGACAAACTTAACTAGAAGCCAAGATAATGTCACAATGGTAAATTACTGTTTTGGATCTAGGCAGTGATTCATATCCACAGCAAAAATGATAATTTTTTGCTCATATGCGTTTTAATAAACACTTGCATTTACACAGCACTGTAATCCTAAATAATATTCTGCAGCTCTACATTGCAGTAAATTAAATCTAGCCTGGGTTTTGTATTGCTTTTTAGTCTACTGGCATGGTCTTGACTGTGCATCTGTCTTTGTAGTTTCTCCAAAGTTGCATTGTAAAGAGGGCACTTCTCGTCACTTTCTCTCCTTTTGTTCGGTGCCTTTTTTCAGAATATTTTGCAAATTGAACTTGGCTGAACGTGATTACTTCCAATCAAGATCAATTTATTCTGGTACAGCAGCTGGAACAGGCCTAAGTGGTGCTTCCCTACTGTCTGTGAGATGTCTGAGAAGATTGTTGGATTGTCAATCATGTAGTCCTAGATTCACGTTTATAGTACACTTTGCACTATTGCCCTCACATCTGGATACTCCTCTGTCTCTCAGTTTGATCTGTTTTTGCCAAGACCTGTTGTCTGTTGCTGTATGTTCAACAATCACCGTCTAATCAGCTGTTTTGCCCACAGTTCCTCTTGTTAGAGAAGGGCGGAGTAGTGGATAGAATTGTTCTCTATAAGCATGTAATGTACACTAATTATGTTAATGTGCCGAATTGCAGATGGCCCAGTGTTGATTGCAGCTTTAGGTTCAGGAGAAGCGCTTTGAAAATTAAACATGGGAACTTATGGGATGTTCATTACTGTACAACGTCAACATACTTTTTACTTTTGTCATGTGTCTTAAACAAACAGGCTACTTACAAGAAGGTCTTAGTGTTGTCATGACGTTTTTGCTAACCTAAGACAAAATAGAGTGTGGCAAATCAGCAATGGTCACTGTATCATCCCCAACTTTTGTCTTTGAATTGTCATCAATTATAAAACAAAACAAATTGTCATGTGATCACGTGTATACTGTACATTTCAAAAGGACAGGTAGGCTACTTGCACCATGTTATTCCTGGATATAGGCTTCTCACATCTTCTGTCTCTTTATTCTAAACCCAGACATACGGTTGAGTTGTTGAGATCAGGTTTGTAGCACTAAACCAACTGACTATTTTTGCACTTTAAAAATAATAGATTAAGATGCTGAACCATATCCACACCAAACAATTTATTACATGTATTTAAGCACAAATCACCACACACTTGACACAACAAAAATCATATCCTCCATTTTATCCAATTTTTTATATTTTTTTTCTTTTTCTTTCTTTTTTTTATTTCCAGAATATAGCCTACAGTTAATGCCATTCCTCTATGGGACGTGTGACATTCTGAGTGCTAAGGTGTGTTGCGTGTGCAAGCGGAGCACGTGCACTCAGCCGTGAACTCTCAAGTCTTCTGCGGCGACGCTCATTGCCGTATTGAAGAAGGCCAGTTTAGCCCCCATCTTTTTTCCTTTGTAAGTTGGTAAAGTGAACCCTTGCTGATGTTCAAAATGAATAGAGCTCTTTCATAAAGCCATGGCCATTGAACTCTAGAGACAAGAATATAGCCTTAAGTCCTGCAACCTTTGTGGCGGGGGGTTCCTGCCAGGCATGATTCCTGTTTAGTGAATAAGTGGGGTAATTATGGTGCGGTTTGGGCCATGCAGCAAATGTCACCAGCAGATAAACAGTGGGAGCAGCCCCTTGCCGTAAAGGGCTGATTTATTTGCCCTGGACCTCCTGTAGCCTGCAGATGAATTGGGAGCATTTGAGTGGAAAAAACTAACTAGCCTGTCTTGATTTTGCTGGAGTTCAAGGATGCATATAATTAGAATAGAAGTAGTTAGTGGATCATGCTCCGGGTTATTCTTACTTTGTCACACGCTGTAGTTTCATTGCTTGTCTGAAAGTGAACTAATTGTTTTATTTGAATAAGACATGATAATAATACTGTACTATACTAATAGCCTTAGTGGTTAGTCCAACAGTATCATTGTGCAGGTGCCAAGCCCAGATAACCCGAGAGGCTTATGTTATAGAAATATACAGCATAAAAATCTATGGTACTCCTTTAAATAATGCACCCTTTCAAGCACACTGTAATACGTCTACTTACAAATTGTGCAGTAATCATTCACATGTATATTTAATTGTCTCAATTTACTTAAGTAGATCAACCCAACTAAAACATTGTGCATTGAACTAGCAAACTATTTCACATTTCAAGATGCTGCATTTTTTTTACCATTAGCTTATTGCCAAAAATACTTCTATCTGCTTTAAATCCACACAATCTAGATTTATTGTTAAGATTTCTTAAATAGTATCAATTTGAAATAGTCCATAGGAGTTGAATGCACATATTTCTAAAAAACATGTATATATAGATGATGATAAATTTGTGATATATGGTGTGACCATTACCTGCCAAATGCCCTCTTCTCTAATTGACTGATAATAGAAAATATGTTCGCTTATTTGAACCATTATAAGTGGCCCACTTACGTTAAACTGCAGGGTGGCCTGTTTAAGACGAGCCAAGAGAGATGGGTTTGCCAGTGAGCGTCGTTCCATTACCTCCTCAAATAGATGGCCCTATATCTGCTCTAGATTAGCTTTGTCTGGAATAACAATGATAGCTTTAAGTGTGTCTAATTGAGGCTGGGCTCTCCCTCCCCTCCTGTCTGAAAGTGCTTACTCATTTTATCTGTCCTTTTAATAATTACATTATCATTTTACACCCCTTCTGCCGGTTCCTGGGGAAGCAAGGCTGGTGAGCCTGTGTGTGGAAGTGAAAGCTCATTATTGGAGCTGAATTATGTGCAGTTTATTGATCCCCATGGTGGATTATGGTGCTCTAAGTTAGTCTAGACAGAATAGTTAGCCAGATGACAGGGAGGAAACATACAGGCCCCAGGGGTAAATCCCTCTGAGCTCAGTTAGCAATTAATGCCTGCCAGGTAATGGAATTTAAGTTTACACTAAATCCACCATCACTTTGACATTTGAAGCACCGTATAAAATAACATTAGCCTAATTAGTTGGTCAAGACATGCGGAGGTATATCTTAACAAGCTTATATTCTATTGTTTTTTTGTATCAGAATTTTCAGTAATCAAAAATACACAGAGTACAATACAAATTGAGTCATAGTGTCTTGTCATAAAGAATTGATTGCAAATGGATTTGGACATTTTTAGCCTTTAGTATAATGCTATTATTTTTTAAGAGGGCTATTTTTAGTATCTTGTATTTTGCTGCTTGACTGTGAAACTGGACTAGTTAGTCTTACTTGTCTTTTTTATCTTTGAGTATGATTATTATTGAAAGTGTAAAACACCATTTAGGAGATAATTTAATGCATGTTTTTTTTTTAGCTAGCCCTAATTTGTAGCACCAAAGGTAATTTGTTGATCCAAAATGTTAACACGTGTTAGCATATTGCTGTGTGTACTGTGCCAGTATAGCCTATAACTGCACTCTAAAGGCTGCCCTTCATAGCATGCTGGATCACCGGGCAGATTACTGCACCTGTTTAAGCAACCTTTTACAGATTTTGAGCCAACAACTTTGCCCTGTAACAAGGCAAATCTGTATCTCAAAGCCTCATTGTGCCTTTGTGTGCTTCATAATGTCCTCGGTGATATTGGTAGATGCATTTGAGAAAGTGGGCTGCATCCACAATAGGGAGGCACTGAGGAGAGAATGAAGCAGCTGATTAGACTGGTGTTACCGCTCCTCCGCCGACCTAGAAAAACACCGTGGCCCTGACCTTGCATAGCACCAGCCTTATCTATCTAATGATCTCTGAGTACCCTAATGATACAATGTGTTCTCTCTCACACTCTCTTTCCCTCCTATTTGGACTATCCTCCTTTTATGCTCCTCTCCGCCCATTCTTTCTTTTTTAGAACAAGCTTTTGCACGCACACACACAGACTTGTCCACATTCACACTCTTACCGGTAACATAGCCCTGAAAACCCCAGTCAGCAGTTTGGGGTAGGAGTCTAGCAAATGAGCTGTCCTATTGAAATAGAAAGGAGAGTGCTCTGTTCTGCAGAAAATGCTGCTATGGCAAGCCGTACAGGAGAGGGACGAAGGGGAAATTGCTTGTTCGGACAAAGAAACATGAAAATGTCCTTTCACAACAAATGTACCAATTTACATTTAGGGGACTGGATATCCATTTCTTCAGTGCTATACTTTTCTTTCTCCTTTTCACGTCATAACCATTCACAAAATGCCACTAAATGCTGTATATGGGCTGAGAAAAACTATCCAATTTAATACCTGCATTTCCAATTTATTCTCCTTAGGGGCTTTAAATGTGTGCTGTAAGTGCACTGCTCCAGTCTAATAGCCACAGCAATGGTAGACACATAGTCTTGAGTTTTTGTTTTATAATTCTGAAATGCCACTGAAAAACCCTTATACCTAATATACTAGCTGCATTTTACTCTCGTTGTGCCCATACTGGTTGCTTTTTGTCTAATAACTTGAAAAACAACAAAATTATAATAAAAAAAAAACTATCCTGCACATTGTTCCTTGTTTTCACTAAATAAATGTGTTATGTTTAATTGAAGCAACAGTGTTTCTTATCACAGATTTGAAAATACTTATAGTTTGATTACAAATGTGATTGGCCAATCTCATCTACTATTGCTGCTCAGCTCCTCACCTTGCGTATGTAGACACATAATATCATCTAAAGACAGACATTGCAACAGACATGTTTTACTAATTGACGAGAAATTAGTGTTCTAATAAGAAATAGGAATGAATTAGGTGAATTGCTGGGCTAACAAATTTTAGCTGATACATTGCTCAAAGCCCTGTGCTTAAAAATTGTAAATCATTTAAATTTTAAAACATTTAAACTGTAGAGTTGAGCTAAATTTGCAATATGGACATGCAACTTGATTCAAATTTTTTAGTAACCAATTAGAATCCATTTGTTGTTGTAGATGACTTCTATTACCAGTGCTAAAGATGTTTCTTTCTGCCTACTACCATCCACTGTTGCTGTTAAGTCCCTTTTTTCACCCACTGCTCCAAACATATAGCTCTGTAATTAGGATCTCACTCTAGTATGAATTGAAATGTTAAGATGGAAGACTGCTATCAGTGGACATTACACAAAGCCTCGTTCAATGAAACACCTATAGTGACCCTAGACCCAACCAATAGGCCTTCCTCGCACCTCTCCCCCTGGGTATCTAGTTGTGTGGTCTAGTTCCTTTAGCTCTCTCATTACTCTCAATGCAAAGACTTGGGGATGTAGGTGGGTGGCAGGGGAGGAGCGGGAGGCGGCCTTCTGTCCCTGGATGAGTGAGTGTGGATAAGAAGTTGTTTGAATTCATAATTGTGCTCTTGTGAAGGGGCCAGATTTGTAAAGCAAGGCCTGGTTCATTGTGTCCAGTGGAGGGTGTTAGCGGCTCCAAAGCTAATGTAATCTACGCTATTAGAGAGGGTTAATTAGCTGCTGAACTGAAGCCTGAAGAGCACACGGGGAAAAAGGGAGACGAGTATTGAGATAGAAGCAGGAGGAGGCCCGGACTGCGAGGATAGAGAGGTCTTGAGGGAGTCATTAGAGACTTGCTTGTTGTAATATAGCCACACAGTCAATAAGGCTGCTCCACTGAGGATGAGAAGAAATCCAAAAGAAGAGAAAAAACAGTGGAAAAAGTTTTAGCTTGTAACAAATGTCTGTAGATCAGCGGCACTGACACATGTTGAGTCCCAAGAGATGTGTTTAAAGGATTTATTATTTTCATTTTTGTAGTGACCATTTTATATTGGCTATTAAATAAAAACAAAAAAACTTGCTGTTAGTACTAGCTGTTGTAGAATCTGATCTTTGCTCAACAGCCGCTGATGATCTAAGTTTTGCTAGAGCTAATGGACACATCTGCTTTGATTTCATGTGTGAGGTTGTTTATTATCTCCTTGAGTGGAGTCTACAAGTCCTCCATGTTATCAAGGGTGCTTTCAGGGTACTCTGGCTTCCTTACCAGCCTTGTGAATAAATGGGAGATTGAAAGGATGTCTGTCTCTGCATGTCACTGTGTTACACTGTGTGGCCGTCGACCAAGACGTACCCCAATAAGGCCTAAAGTTCATCTCTGGCATCTGATCTTTGTACTGTATATGTTTAGAGAGAACATATGCAGTGCTATAATCAATTACACTGTCATAATAATGCAGCACTTTTCTTGTCAGTACAGAATAGGCAATTTCTCTCACTGTAATTTTAAAAATATTACTGTTTTGTTATTGTTTTTTTCTATGGGGTTTTGGTCCCAATAAAGTTGTGCTTCCCCCTATTAACTGTTGTAATCCCTGGATGTTCTCTAGTAGTCCATCCTTCTCCACCCCGCCATCTCTTATCACCCTGAACGTCACTTCACTTGCGATCTGTAGTTCGGGCCTGTTCCCCTGGCATTTTAAAACAGATTAATTACTTTTCCTTGTACAAAGCCATTTATATGTGTTTGGTCAGTCATAGATGTTTCCTTCAGCTCTTTCTTGACCTTGAGGTGAGAAAATAGTGGAAAAACTCGCAGTGAATTGAAGGAAAAAAAACACAGTAGAGTTATACCCTCAATTTAATAGCTGGAGTGAGGTGTTTCTCCAGCATCATCAGATCAATGGCGAGTAAATAGCCCACACTTCTTGTTTCACAGTCCAGTATTGATCTTTTCTTCAGCCTCGGCTTCCCTTTCCCCACCGGCTTCTTGTGTCTTTCAACCCCTGGGACCGTGCTGATTGCCATAGATTGGACAAGCTAACAAGCGCATGATGAGGAACCAGGCTTTTCTTTTCTTTCTTCTCATAGGCTGTTTCATTTTTTTCCCGCTTTTGCTTTGTGGCACTGGCATGAACACACACAACACAACAAGACAGACAGACATACACAGAGGGACTTAGAAACCATCAGATCTACACTGCTTTGCGGCGCCATAAAGGAGTATGCCATTTTCTTTCTTCTTTCCTTCTTCTCTCGGATCTACTGTAGCGCTGTGCCTATCTACGGGAAAGTTGCCAGGTTGATGGAGGAACTTATAACTTAGGCAGCGGCAACTAGCAAGATGTACAGTGCCTCTTCGTCACCCTTCAACCAGGAACTTTATGCTTTCCAGATGGCACCGCGTTTGTTCCGAAGTCTTCCGACAACTGCAAGGATATCCCAAGTGGCCTGCGGAGAGCAACACACGTTGTTTGCATTGGAGGATGGCACTGTGGCTGCGTGTGGGTAAGTCTCAATGTTACGTATATATGGCAGTTTTCCGAAAGACCTATAAGAGAGAAGATAGGAGGAGAGAGCAAGCCCACCCTACTAATACCCAGCCTCCTTGTACTTCTGCATAGGCAAATTAGGGTCACAAAAATTGAATGTGTGTTTCTGTGTAGACTTGACAAGAAATCATTAGGTATTTAAACTTCACCTTTTGTGTGTATGTTTGTGTGGTCTTTTTCTGCGCGCCATGCAAAGTTGTAATAAATCTTGTGCGCTTGTGCTGCTGCTGCTGGGTGGTTCTGGATCAATACGAAGTGTGTTTATTGAATGTGTAGTTGTGTTTGTGGAGGACGTGAATAAAGCAGTTGGAATATGTGATCAGATGTGCTTTTAAGGCTCATTAGGACAGAGCCTGCTGGCCCTATATGTGTACACTATACATGCTCTGATTAGTTAATGGCTCGACACAGCTGTGATGCACTTGCTTATTTTTGCATCATATACATGAAAATCTATAAAACATTTTCACCAGTTAAATAGACATGTTTGCAGTCTGTTTACATTTCATTTTGCCTGCAGACATTTCAATAGTGGTAATATGCAGATACAGAAATGTAACATTAAACTTAGTGGGAATGCATGTAAGGAGAGACCTTGACAATCACAAAAACACTGCTCTGGTTCTGGCAACCAAGTGGTCTGCTAGGCTTTGTTCACTAAAGAAAAGCAATACAGCATAACTATTTTAAATGAAACATACTGTACAGTATATAGCTATACGCTAACATGAACAAAATTATTTTCTGTATGTAATTAAAGTCCTCTATCTTAACCTCAAAGCCTATAGAGAGCCCACACATACCTGAAGATCCAGTATCTCTTTGCTGCACCTCTTTCCTCCAGGCTCCTTGTGTTTGCATGTGATATTTTAGGCGACTCTGGGAGGGATGACATTTCTAACTAGGCCTATTAGGTAACCCTCAGGGTGCCCTCAGCACTGATTTGAGCACCATTAATTTTCTATTATGGAGTGCTGAAGATGTGCCCCGGCGCAGTCATTCACCTGGCTTATTGAGTCTCGCACACACCAATTGTGGACTTTTCCAGGCCAGTGTTGCTGAAGGTTTAGTGTGACCCCTCCAGGGAGCTAATTTATTATTTGCAGATATTGATCTGGCAGGGCAGGCCAGCCGAGCCATGGCCCATGTTGACTCTGCTCTGGCCCCTGGCGTCTTTAACCCTTTCCAGACACTCACAGACTGGAGATAAATAGTTAGCAGACATTACTTTATTAATTGTTTTTGCTTGTTCAATAGTTTGCTTGTTTAGATGTAGCCGGTAAGGGGAAAACCGATTTAATCTCCCATCTCAAGGATTGTGTTTTTTCTGGTTCACACAGACAAGTATACAGATGCTGGCATGGCAAGGACCCACACAGGCACAAAGAACACACTCTCACACACTGTCTGGCCTGTCCAAGGGAAATAAAATCACAGTTAAGAGGAAGGAAAACAAATTTAGAAGGTCAGACAAAACATTTATCAAGCGCTGTATGTCTGGTGGGTAAATAACAGAGGGACAGTAAAGGGCATGACTCTGAAACCACCAGATAACCACAACACATCATTGCACACAGTCTCCAGATTCACTGCTCACAACGGATATTTCTCAGCGGGTCGACTTCGCAACATTTGCTAATATTCTTTCTCTTGTATTGCTGTTTTATTTTTTGAACATTAAACTGAGTTATTATGGCATATACCCTTGAGACTAAACTGCAAGGTATCACTGAGATAAAAAAGGCATAAAGACATAGTGGTTGCATTATTGGTCACATTGGAAATATGCACTTATGCACTACAATATACCAGTTATTCATACCATGATACCAAGAAAAATCGACTTTCACTTTACACACATTACTTTTGGGTTTATTATTATTGGCTGGCTTGTTTAACCCATAAGCATTCATTCTAAAAGGAATGTGCTGCCAATGGA
>JAVQKG010065214.1:0-19428 GCA_036025885.1 Hypseleotris bucephala
CGTTTTCCACATGGGGCCTAGAGAAAAAACATAATTATTTTATATATTCAATTATACAATTGAGAATATTTCTAACATACTTAATAGATTTAGATTATACCTGAGGCCAGCACAACAGAAATATCACAAATGCTCCGTAGACACAGCTCTTAAAAATCAACAGCATGTAGGACAGTTTGGCGTCTCGTGTGGCTCGAAGATAAATGCCTGTAGAAACATCAACAATGAAACTGTGTGTTTGTAGTAGGCTATATACTTGTTACAAAAACAGAGATTTTGACTTTTGAGTGAAATTACAGAATGCCTCTCAAATGTAATATAATCTATAAATGACTATAATTTTGTTTTAGATAAATCTCCAACTAGGTCTGCATGCTCCACTTCTATTGTTTATGAGAAGTTTATAAAATACATAGTGTATTTATTGTACCTCTGGCACTTCCTGTGAAAAAAAAAGAAGAAAAAAGTTCAGACATTTTATTGCATTTTCAAGTCTGATAATTATTGTTTACTTAAGTGCACAAACCTTCAGCGCCTTGCACCCAGTCCGATTTGTACACAGTGGTATTTCCATTGAAGAAAGCGACCACGCAGGTAAAGTTGTTGTCCACATTGTACCACTCTTGAAACTGGACTCTCAACTGGCTGCTAATACGGTATCTCCCATCATTATCTTTCTGGGCAGCAGCATCAGTCGATACGTTGTACATCACATTTATCCCATTGATCAACCAGGAAACACTAACATGGTTGGGGTAAAATTTTGACACCATGCAAACCAAGGTCTTCTGTTCGCTGTTGTCTTTTTTATTTTTACATTCACGTTTGGAAGGCTCGAGCACTTTGACAGTCGGAGATGTGATGTTAATGTTAGGATCTGAAGAGACAAAAGTAATGCAGCTTTAGTCGACAAATTAATGGTAATCATTTTAGAAGAAAGAGTTATATTACTTAGTATGTATCATTGAGGGTATATAGCAGCCCTTTTACATCTCGATGGTATGTATCCAAATAAAATAGCACGAGTAATGGTAAAAAAAAAAAAAAGAACAAAAGAACCGAGTGAAAGAAACACTTCAGTAAAATTGAAGGTATTTTTTTTATTTGTTGTGGTCAAATGAAATAAAATAAATTAAAAAAATATGAAATAATAATAATAACATTTTAACAAATGAAGGCACAGTAAGGAACATTTTAAAATCTTCTAACTTATTTTTTGACACAAAGATGTAAATGGCATACAACATGGGTAAAAGTTCATTAAGGCTCATTATTCTCACTCTATCAAAATGTATACCATTTTTGCTTTTTGAATTACCTGTAAATGTCAATACTTAAACAGTAAATATTGTTTCATAACTTTAAATAAAATAAATGTGTAATATGTATTCACCAAGAAAAAGAAATCCTGAAATTATTTTCTTACCTAAGATGGTCAGTTTGGTTCCTTTGCCAAAGTAAGCAGGACTGTAACTGTCACATTGACACAAGGCTGCAGTAAAAACAACAGCACTACACTACACTAAACTATACTAAACTGATACAGTATTCATTATTTAAGATCCACAGAGCGATTGGTAATTTAACATACATTGCCTTATTATGCCTGTAAAAATCAACCTATTAATGGTAATTATAATTAGGCAGGCTCATCAACTGGATTGGTGAGTCGGCAAATGAGCCAATACTGGAGCCATTTATTATACTGGTGCTTAGTTATGAGCAGATAAATGATGTGGCAAATTTCATTATGTTGTTATCATTCTGTAACTTACAAATGACAAAAGTTAGACATTAGACATATTTCACTGCTAAAAGGACACTAACATTGTAAGATCAATTATTGCAGCCTTTTGTCCTGAAAAATGAACATTCATTACAAGAATACTGTATGTGTGTATTTATGGTGATAGCTATAGGACATTTTTTCAGGTTTTGCTGAGATGTTATCTTGTAGGCTAGGCTAATACAGTGGGACCACATGAACAGTTAGCACAAACATGAAAACACTCTTAATATGATTAATATGTAAAAATAAATAAATAAATAAAGTACTGTCTTTTTAGTAATATTCTTAAAATAAAACGTATTGTCATTAGCAGTCTTGACTCACCTGCAGGGGTAATAATGTTTCCACCATCCTTTTGTTGTGACCAGAGCAGGGCTATGTTCTCAGTACTATCTGTGATACAGCTCGTGTGGTGGTTTTTGTTCAGCTGTTCTATTAGCCTGTATCACTGTGCCCCCCTGACACACAGTGAAAGAATATTAACCCAAAACTTCTAAAGTGAAATTTTTGGTTTTGGAAATATCTCAGTCTCCATCTTCAAGCAGCTGTGAGGGGTAAGCTCAGTCAGTTAATAACAACCCATTGTAAAGTTTATTTAAATAGACTTTCATTCAAACTCACTTTTCAAAATGTCAGACTCCCTGTCATGGAAAGACCAAAGGATATTTTTGATGACTTACTATTCCTTTCATTATCTCCGCCAGGAGGTAATGTGATCGGGTTTGTTGGTGTGTGTGAGTGTGTGTGCATGTGTGTGTGTCTGTTAGCAACAAAACTACTGCATGGATTTGGATGAAACTTTCAGGGAAGGTCAGCAGTGACACAGGGAAGAAGTGATTAGATCTTGGGATTGGGATCACGATTAAGATGTAGGATTTTTTTCAAAGAATATCACCTTATATTTATTGCTGCTCCGTTGTTGCCTCTGAGAGCCAGAGACCCTTCCAGTCCTGGCCCCCAGCTGAGTAGAGTACAATATGTGCACTACTAGTGCAGACCTCCACCAAGGAAGCTCAAACAAAGTAAATCACTTGGCAACTTTTCATCTAAAGATGTACAGTATGTAGTTATTGTTATATGCCAAGTAGGCTATATCCAATTTTACATAAAGACGTTCCACAAAACCATTTACGCATGCATAGGGAAAATTAGCTGTCCTGGCAGAGGTTTGCATTCACCGAGTGCTTTCTAGTTTTAATCGTAGTATGCAGTGTTCTTTCCAGTTAAAGGTAAATAAAGTGGTCACCTGTTAGCTATTTGTAGATGAGCCGCTGCACATAATATATCAATTATTGTAAATAAATCTGTTGGTTTTGTTTCAATATATAGTAATCACACAACGGGTGCTTTATGTTTTAACATGTGTTGCTAGTCTTATGAAAGCATTCTGGTAATTCTGTTAATACAGCTGCATTTTTTATCCACCACAGAATCTCTATTTGACGTTCTTCCAATTTCTCCAGTGTCACTGTGGTTAACTTTGTTTTTGTTAAAGAATCAGGGCTTGATATTTCATTGTGTATATAAGCTGCACAGTAAACAGTGCCACTGTGCTTGGACTCTGTCAGGTTGAGAATATGAAGAAAGGCTTCTCTCTCCCCATTCCCACTAAGACCAAAGACTCCTTCAAAGGGTTTCTCCACACTTTGGGAGGTAGTATAGGATGTAAGCCCGATGAGACTAAAATCATTGTTTTCTTGTGATCTGAAATACCACAGAACTGTATCGTAGCCCTGTATTTTGTGTTTGCAGGCAAGTTTGACTGATTTGCCGGGACCCCACAGCACATGAGCAGGGGTTTGGTCCACTTGTGACATTCCTGTGGGAAAAATACAAAAAAACTTAAAGTAGAATAGATTGAGAGTAAAGTTATTACATTTCGAGAGGAAAATAAAGTATCTACAAAATAATACCTCCAATCCATAAGAGTGTGTTGATGCAGACGACAACAAGGCAGTTCATGTTGGCTTTGTGCTTCAGTTTGAGACAGGAACTGAAACTGACATGACCCACACAATATCAAGTACTCCTTGTACCTGTGTCATATGACGTTTCATACACTGATAACTAAAGCTTTAGACAACTCACTATGTCCTCATTGAACAGTAATGTTATTAAATAAGGATCAGTACTAGACCTAGATTCAGTACATTGAAATGGTATTAAATGTGTGGTTTACATTTGTTTCTGACATTTTAAACTCTTCAGCATACAAAAAAGCCTTTTTTGTATGCTGAAGCGGACAATAAATTTACAGTATTTAACAGACATATATTTTATATTGTACTTTTTTTTGTCTTTATGTTTTGGAGGAAATAAACTGGTTACATGTATTTTTTTTAGTTTGTGCCTTTAAATAGACCCCAGGATTAGTTGGCCCTCAGATTAAGCTAATGGGGGTTCTAAGAAATAAAGAAATAAACATTCAAACTTGTGAAAAAGTTATTGTTCCATCTGTTTATTTATTTTGTGTGTCTGTTTTTTTAAACACTTTACCTTGCTTACTTACATAAGCCACCTTTGACTTTAGGTAATGTGTGAGGGTATAATACAGTGGGCATTATAAAATAGCATATTTATTCAGGTTTGTATCTTAGTAGACTCTAAGCTGCACTACCTGGTTTTGTGCAGGAAAAAATCAAGGTAGTGCAGCTTAAAGAACCATAATGTTGTGCTTTGTTTTTGCATTGTGGCAGGGTGACAGATGACACTGTGGTAGCTGGCAGCACAGAAGTACAGTGAGGTGTCAGTTGTTAAATTGAACGGCCCAAGCATCAAAGTGGAGGTTTGTTTTGTTTCTGCATTTCCGGACAACTTAACGTTAAAACCATCCTCTGCAAAACCCTTGGACCCGACCATGTAACCGATGAGCTGCATATGAAGGTCTGGAGTCCTTTTGTACCATAGTATTTGGTCATAGGCCTGAATGGTGTGGTAGCAGTTGATGTTGGCTGTTTCTCTGGGATATTTGAACAAGATATCTGGAGACTGGTAGATCTGTTCACTAAGTGGTAGGCCTGTGGAAAAAGAATATTAGGTTGAACAACATGTGGACTACAAAAAATACATTTAAAGCAAATCAGAATAGCTTGACTGAAGTAGTTCTGAATGATTTCTTGCATTTATTTACTTAGCCGTTGAATAAAATATTTGTAGTTTTTTTGCGCGCAGTTTTAATTTTTCATTAAGTAGGAAAAAATATTTGGAAACCAGTGAGAACTATTTTGAAACTGAAAAAGAATATATTAGCCTAGTATGAAAATAAATCTAAAATAAATCTAGAAATCCCATTTTTGCTACATTAGTTGTAGCAAAAATGGCCTATACCTGAAACCAGAAGAATGTTACAGGCTACACTCAAAAATAAAATGATCATGTTGAGTCTTTTGTTGTCCTCTGTTGAATGGAGCAAACTTGTTCAAAAACATAAAGACGTCAGGTGGGCGGGCTTGTATGTTACTTCCTGTAAATCACCCACCACCTGCTGCTGCCAAAACCAATGTAGAATTTGACTTTGAAATTCAGTCTACACATTTGAAGTTCTGTACACTATATAACCAAACTACAAATGTGGTGGTGTTAAACAGCAGACAATAAAAATATTTAACTCAAGGCAACTTTAAAGCAGACCTAATAGTGTGTTGTTGTGCCTATTTGGTCAAATAAAAGATTATTAGCAGTAACTTCTTGTAATAACTTCAAAGGGCTTCCCCATTGAACTCAGAGCCAGTGTATATTCACCTGGTCTGGTCTCATTACTGTGCCAATGTTTACCCTGTGAGCAGCACAGTGAGAGGGCTTCCCCTGCTGCACACAGAGCCTCCTGTGTGTCTGAAACCAGAGAGGCTGGCATTCCTCACCAGGCCTCAAATAAAGACCCCAACTCTTGCAGAAATAATCCAGAATCCCGCTGGGAATGAAAACCTATCCCCGTCAAGGTGGACAACAGTGTCTTTGTGAAGCCATGCTAATGCCCACGGTCTTGGAGGTCCATCGCAGCAGTGCACACTCACTCAGGAGAAGGACTGGACCAGCTAACATCTGCTGAAAAGGATGGAGAGTAGCTGTGTCTAAGTTTCTGTGCGCAAATGTAATCAGTGGATTAGCAGTAAAATGACCAGTGGATGAAAGCATGGAGCCTTAACAATGGATTATTTGCTTTAGAAATATGTTTGCCAATATGAGGACATCTATAAGATTCTCCAGTGAAGTGAGGTAGGCAATGAATTATCCTTTTTTTTGTGCTAAAATGGGTTGTCATGCTAGCAGGTTGTCAGAGCTAATAATGTTAGCATACGAACTAGCAATTGTTAAGAACTAAGATTCTGTGATTCAAAATGGTTCATCTTCAAGTCTAACATCAGTGGCATTTATTTGTTTTAACAATCATATATAAATAATGTGGTGGCAAAAAAAAATTTCTTCTTCGTCAGGGGGCAGTCAGTGAGTCAGTCAAACAGCAAATAGGCAGCATTCAACATTAGACCACTTAACATGCTTTATTTCAGCATTCAAAATAATTAAAAACATCTCAAATTATTATACACATACAAAATAGGTACAGATCCATGTGCTGTTGTCCCCATGGTTGCGTCTGTCTGCTCACAAACTACTGCTCTCTTTCTGTACATTTGAAAAGGTTGGGCAGAAAATTGCACTAAGTCCTATGGAGCTGGTGAAATCAGAGGGTAAAAAAGAGGTCTAAGAAAATTCTATGGATCCACTTAACTTTACAAAGATGTGCAGCTTGACTAACCAAGGAAGCAGACTGTCTCAAACTAGACACCAAAAACTAAAAGGTGGATTTTTTTAGCACCAAAAGGTCCTGCCATTCCAACATGATCTCAACTCTGATACAATACAACCATGTTGGAAGTCAGCCGACCCTTAACAAAGAATAGCACCTTTAGATTTAGCTGTTTTTGCTGCTGATAAAGTAAACTCGACTACCCCACTGACTGCCACAACAGGCTTCACTTCATAAATACAATATGGGCCCCTTTTTTCAAAAGCCGGAGGTAGCCATAAGACGTTTTTTCTCATAAAAAAAGAGGTTTCAACCCACGTTTCTCTGCTGGTTTTAATAGAAGAGGACAGGTAGGAACAAACAAGAATACGTCCATGCCAAGTAAAAGGATGGGCAGAAACAAACATGGCTGTCAGTTTCACCGTTTATTCATCAACACCTGAACGTGGTACAAAGTATTTGGGCTCTGTCTGTTGGGACTGTCCTTTCATTCCTCTCATTGCAGTGGTGTAGAAAAATAAGTCACTTGTGTAAACTCCAGAGAGGCCTGGTTTGGGCTCGATGGAATGGGGGGAAGTACATTTTTACACTTTACAGAAGCATATATTATTTTCTTGTTGCCAGTGAAACAAAACGTCTTTACAGGATCCTTGGTGTTGTGGTACAAAAAAACACAAAAATCAAGAAAAAGTAGTGGTCCCAAACGCGGTGATGCAGATATTGCCACATCGCCGCCATCTTGTTGAAGTGCAGGTTTTTTAGGATGGAGGGGTTGCGAATTTCGAAATGTTATGGTGGAATTTTTTTAAAAGAGAGATGACTGCTAGAAAAAAATACAACACACACGCACACACACAACAACACTTTCAAGTCCAGATTGCTCTTTTTACAAGAAACAGACAGGTCCCACTTCAATGCCAAACTCTTGGTCTGGAGCACCAACGTCCATAGGAGCGATATCAATGATGGGCAGGCGAGATGTTTTCGTTGTCTTGTAGTCGATGACTGTCTTACCCCATGTTCCGGTGTGTGACTGAAAGGGAAGCAAGACATGGATCATTAGTGTTAAATTGTCAAGTTATATTCAAGCACTTTAAAGCACTTGACACCTGCTGTAAGTAACATCCTGGTGAGAGCTAGAAATGGCAAATGGCTTGTTATGCAGAATTTAACTTGTGTCTATTTGAGTGTGTATTTTTTGTAAATAATTGGCAACTGCAGATTGCAACTTTAAAGTGAACAGCTACTGTATTTTGTCTAGTGGAAATATGTCAATGTTGATTTTGCCAAAAATGAAATAAAGATATACAAGATATGGAATGCATTTATTTCATGTGAGCTTCTCCTTCAAGCCTTAATTTTCTTTGCTAAAGGCATTAAACATTCAAATGTTTTATGGGAGATGCAAAATTTAACCAAATCTCATATGAAATTCTTCTTTACTGTTTTTCTGAGTAAGAATATTTTTTTTAATCTTTTGACTCTTATGAAACCTTGAATACACCTATTACATAAGTCTTGATAATTTCATGCGCAGAGGACTCACCGTGCATCCATCTTCCAGGACACTGTAGGTGAAGCGGCTGTTGCCCTCAGCTCTGATCTCGATCTCGTTGGAGCCCTGGAGGAGCAGGGCCTTCTTGAGGTTACCGGCAGCAGCGTCCATGTAAGCGACGCTGTTCTTGCAGTGGTATGTGATGTTCTGAGAGGCCTCATTGGACATGAGACGCAGGAAGGTAAGCTGGATGTTGACATCCTCTGGCTGAGATCCCTCGCTGCCATACTCGAACTGTGGAGTGAATAGCAGCTTTTAGAACAAGTTCTTGACTGGTCATAGACAGAGCTGAAGAAGGATATAGTAGTAGTACAATGTATTGATTCAATGTAATACCTGGAAGCCATCGTTCATTGTCTCTCCGAACCAGACGTGCTTCTTCTCCTTGATGTTCTTGCTCACGTACCAGTTCTTCTGGGCAACCTCAGGCTGAGCAGGTGATACACATGTCTCGCCTGTCTCCATGTTGCAATAGACTTTGATGGCATCCTGAGTGCATCCCTGGTCAGGATCGATCCAGTAGAAATCTAAACATTTGAAAAGAGTCAATGTCCTGCCTTCCACCAGTGTTTAGTAATTGACTCTATCCATTATCAAGACCCTCCTCTTACCGCTCTTCCAGTCTGGGTGGCACATCTTCAGGTCGCGGCAGGTTCTGGCAGGGTTCTTGCGGGTTCCGTCAGGGCTGCGGATCTGCTCGATCTGCTGGCTCAGGCTCTTGAGGGTGCTGTCCACCTCCAAGTCACGGTCACGCAGAACATTGGCATCATCAGCACGGAACATACGGAAGGGATCAGGGGCCTTCTCCTGAGGCTGGGCAATGAAGCCGAGGTCAAATCCACCACCAGGGGCACCTGGGGCTCCAGGAGGTCCAGGAAGTCCAGGAGGACCCTGAGAAAAAACAAAACAAAATAAAAAAAAAACAGCATTAATCTTCTCCATGGACTTTCTCCAGAACATGACTTTTGTTACATGCGGGGCCACCGCTGGCCATTTGGTTGCCCTGTGCGCATCTGGTTTGTGTTGCATCGCTCCATTTAGAAATCCTGTATTCCAGTAAATTGGATTAAATTATGCACTAAACGGGTTTGAACCCCAGAGATACCTGTTATTTTTGTATTCTGGCATGATTCAGTATGGACAGCAACTTACTTATTCTGAAGTAATACTAAGTTGGATTAAGTAAATCTTTTGTCTGACCTTATTTGGAGCAGAACATAAAACATATTATCTGAAAACAACAGTGCATTTCCCTGAATGAGCCTTAATTACCCATGTCTTTCTGTATGTTTTGATGTGATCAGTATAACTAGCAATTGAACTCTCCAGAGTTTCTGGGCCTTTGGTAACGATTGAAAGATTATTTGAAAGCCTTCTATGCCTGCTCTGTCTGCACTGTATTTTTGTATGGTTTTTTTACTACTACGCTATGATGTGAAAGAGTTAAAGTGAGTGCTGGTGTCAAATTGTTAAACTCACAGCAGGTCCCATCTCGCCAGAACGACCGCGAGGTCCAGGAGGTCCAGTAGGTCCTGGGAGGCCACTCATACCATCCTTACCAGCAGCACCAGCAGATCCAGCAGGGCCCTACAAAGGACAACAACACATCAAGTCTCTGAAAGACCAAGTCTCAATGTTTTGTAAAGCTACAAATACTTTGTATAATTTCACCAACTTACTCTTGGTCCAGCGGGTCCAGCAGATCCAGCAGGTCCTTGCTCACCACTTGGTCCCTAGGGTTTAACAGACAGATTTTGAGATAGTGCTAGATGTGGTTGGATCATAATTCTACTGTGATTTAAACTCACAGCGGGTCCAGGGGGTCCCTGCATGCCAGTGAATCCTCTGTGTCCCTTCATACCCCTCTCACCAGCCTCTCCAGTCTCTCCCTTGTCTCCACGAGCTCCAGCGGCTCCCTGATAAGATCAGGATGATGCACTGTTAATTGTTGCCCCTCTTTCATTTATTACATATAATAAATAATACATTTAACATGTTACTTACAGCAGGGCCACGAGGTCCAGCAGGGCCAGCAGCACCAGCAGGGCCAGCAGGTCCCTAAAAGCACAAAGATTAGTCTTAAAGATCAAAGCTTGTATATCTTTACATAGTAATCAAGAAGTCTTCTGACTCACACTCTCTCCACGGTCACCAGTCTTTCCAGCAGGTCCAACGGGTCCAGGGGCACCAGAAGGTCCAGGAGCACCAGGGGCACCAGCAGGGCCACCCTCACCACGGTCTCCCTAAAGGGCAAACACAAAGTTATTTTTAAAGTTTCAACATAAATCATGTAGAAAGTTTTCTGGACTGTGTACTGTTGTTGCACTTACCTTTGGTCCAGCAGCTCCATCACGTCCAGGGGCTCCCTCGTTACCTGGGGATCCCTAAATATGAGCACAAAGACAGTTAAATGTGTCATGTGCAGTTAGGACATGATTGTGAAAAAATCTGTAAAACAAGAAGTTTTTTACCTCACGTCCAGCCTCACCAGGGGCACCAGCAAGTCCTGGAGGTCCCATGGGTCCAGGAGGTCCGCGCTCACCACTGGGACCACCAGATCCTTGTTTTCCAACTTCTCCCTTTGGGAAACAAGATTCAGTTCAATGAATCAATGCAAGACCATTATCAATGCAACTGGTGCATAATCAGCGAGTATAACTTACGGCAGGTCCGGGGAGTCCAGGGAAACCTCTCTCTCCTCTCTGTCCAGGGAGACCAACAATACCACGAGAACCAGCAATACCCTGAGGTCCAGGCAGACCAGCACTACCCTGGAGGGTTACAGAGGGACACATGAGTATTGTCCATCTTTCAAGAACAGTTCATCATTTTGTGTAATGGAGAAACTTACAGAAGCTCCTTCGGCACCAGGGCTACCCTTCTCACCAGGAGCTCCAGGGGGACCAGCAGGACCAACCTCACCAGCACGACCAGCAGGACCAGTCTCACCACGGTTTCCTTTGGGTCCTTCTTTGCCACCAGGTCCAGATGGTCCGGGAGGTCCAGAGTTGCCCTAAAGTGAAGCAGAGGAGGAATTGATTGTCATATGCCATACTGCTCATATGCCATACTGTATACCTGAAATAAAGTAGAATTACAGCTACATCACTTACAGAGGGGCCAGGAGGTCCAACTCTGCCAGCAGCACCAGGGAAGCCAGTTGCACCCTACACAAAGTAAAAACACTATTAAATTTACAATATTCCTATGTGTAGGTTGTAAACTCATCAAGTATAACAGTAAGAAACAAAACGCATATTGACTTACAGGAGGTCCAGCAGGTCCGCGGGCTCCCTTAGGGCCAGTGTTTCCAACGGGACCCTAAGAGACATAATTATACATTATAGCTACAATTATATTTAATACAAAGACATGACAGAGACAGTTTACAAACCTGAGGTCCAGGGGCACCAGTAGGTCCAGAAGGTCCAGGGGCACCAGCATCTCCTTTAGCACCATTATCTCCTGACTCTCCCTTAGCACCAGGTTGTCCATCAGCACCCTTCAAAAGCAAAGTGCAGGTTAGAAAACTGTCAGTTTATTGAAGATGAGGACAGAAAAATATGAATAAAACACTAACAGGAGGTCCAGCGAACCCAGCCGGTCCAGGTGGTCCAGACTCTCCACGCTCACCCTGGGAAAGAGAAAGAAAGAGAAAAAAGTTAGACAAAGTCTATCAATCCTTTTAACATTTGTAAACAATCACAGCTTGTTTAGCAAAAGGTTTAGCTTATTTAGCTTTAAAGGTATAGCTCCTCTACTTCATTTAAACAAGCCGTTATTAGGCACCATCTAAAATTTAGATTTACTGAACTTGTATTTAGGATTTAGATTCTAAAAAGTCCCATACGGTTAGGATTAATTTGAGCTAGAGCAGTGAGAACAACTCAAAGAATACATGAAACTGAACAAACTAAACTAATAAAATGGAAACAGCAGAGAACTTGCTGCTCCTGGTACTTACAGGGGCACCACGAGCTCCAGCAGGTCCCACGGGTCCTCCAGGGCCAGCCTCTCCCTTGTCTCCTGTGGCTCCAGCGGGTCCGGGAAGTCCAATAGGTCCAGTCATACCACGAGGACCATCCTTACCAGGAGCTCCATCAGCACCCTTTCCTCCTTGGTCTCCCTAAAGGATTGAAATCATGTTTAACATTCATGTCTGCATCATTGTGTGTGCTGAGACTGCACAGCGGTGGGCACTTACTCTGTCTCCCTTCAGTCCTGGAAGTCCGGCAGCACCGCGCTCACCAGGCATTCCCTGCAGTCCAGGAGCACCCTGAGCTCCAGGGGCACCAGGCGCACCAGCATCTCCCTAGAGTAAAAAAAAAATACAGGTTACAGAAAATACTTAAAGTTACATTACAATCAAGTGTTCTTTATTGTGAACTGGCATATTACCTTAGCACCATCGTTTCCGGCAGATCCAGGAGAACCACGAGCACCAGCTGGTCCAATAGCACCAGGAGCACCACGCTCACCAGGGAAGCCTCTGTCACCCTAAGAGAGAAGGGAACAGTTATATAGTCATTAAACTATAATCATTTTTAGTGTAGTTTAGTGAATCATATTTCTATTAAAAATGCATGCTACAGAAATATGTATTAGGCCAACTGAACCTGAATTAGCAGCAATGTTATGAACTAAGAAGAATATACTCACTCTTGCTCCGGCAGGTCCTGGGGCTCCGGCCTCTCCGGGCAGACCCTAGATATGGAAAGAATAGGTCAAGTTTAGGAAAAGTATTACTACGACTTTTGATCTAAAAGATGAAGATGTACCTGTTCTCCAGGTTTGCCAGTCTCACCAGCAGAACCCTGAGGTCCTGGGAGTCCCTGGAATCCGGGAGGTCCAGCAGCTCCCTGCTCTCCTCTCTCACCAGTAGGGCCCTAAGAGTGAACAAAAAGAACAGTCAAGACTTGGTGTTGAGCAGCTGAAATATAGACATCAATTTAATTTATGTTACTCACAGCAGGGCCAGAGGGTCCCTGAGCCCCAACGTCACCATCCTTTCCAGCTGCACCCTGATAGAGAAATAACACAGTTCTCACACTAATCCCCTTTTTAAATATTTGAATATGCTTTGCACAATTAAGATGACAGAGAGCAGTAGACAATAGACAACTTACAGCGGGTCCAGTGGGTCCCATCACTCCTCTCTCACCAGGCTTGCCACCATCACCCTAAGTACACATACACATGATTAGGTTTTGTTTTTTTTATCAAAAAGACTTCAATACTTCTAAAGTAGTGCTACTCACAGCGGCTCCCTTGGGTCCGGGGAATCCCATAACTCCAGGCTGGCCTCTGGCTCCAACAGGGCCTGGGGGTCCGGGGCGGCCATCTTGTCCAGGGGCTCCCTTTGAGACAGGTCAACAGAATGAACTTCAGTCTCTTATATGAAGATGCTGTGATAAGATTAGGTTTGTGAATGAAGACTTACAGCAGGTCCAATCTTGCCATCAGGTCCAGGGCTGCCAGGGCTACCAGTCATACCCTTAGCTCCAGGCAAACCAGGCTCACCAGTACGACCAGCTTCACCGGTGGAACCTTTGGGTCCAACAAGACCAGGGGCACCACGCTCACCAGTGGCACCCTATTGAAATTAAAAGAGCAGATATAAAAAAGTAGCTTGTTAATTTATGATTAACTGAAACAAAATGAAATATAAATATTTTAATATTTTATTGCATGTTTTTTTAAACTGACCTTGGGTCCAGCAGGGCCATCAGCACCAGGGAAACCACGGCCACCAGGGGCACCCTGAGCAGAACAGAATCAAGAGAATGATTAGAGATAACAATGACAAAAACCCATAACATAAAATATATGGTATAAAATTATGTTTTATCTCAGTTCAGTAAAAAATCTATACTATATAAATACTCCAAAGTATAAATGCCCTTCTACATTTTGTCTAACAAATACATTTTTAAGTTGATTTGATCTATTATGCTTTAAAACATATATGCAACATATGAAATATATACAGATCTACAAATCAAATATTCTCAGTCTTGCATTGTCATAATTATGTTGTCACATGTGATACTTACTCGCTCTCCGGGGGCTCCACGGGCTCCAGCAGCACCAGGCTCACCTCTGGCACCTCTCTTGCCTTCCTCACCATGAGGTCCTGGGGGTCCCAGAGCTCCTGGGGCACCCTAGAAATAGACACAAGACAACATGATGAATGTAGGGTAGTCCTAAATTTGTTGGTATAGTGGCTATTATGCTTGATGCATTGCGCTGAACTTACAGCCTCTCCCTTGGCACCGGCCTCTCCTTTGGCTCCAGGGGCACCAACCTCACCCTGAGTAAAAAAAATAAGCATAATAATTATGAGAATATTAAGAGACGCATACAGCCATTAAGATACACAGAGAAATTAGCATAGATTATCTCATTCTAATTTAAGGAAAAGCAAAAAAAGTGTTCAAAAATCACAAAAAATAGATATATTTAATAAAGGTAAATACAGTTACTTACAGTGTTACCCTTGGCACCAGGGGCACCGACAGCACCTTGAGGTCCTGGGGGTCCACGAGGTCCAGGGAAACCAGGAGCTCCAGCAATTCCGGCGGCACCCTGCAGAGGGCAGCAAACAATAACAACACACTCAAATCATTCTGCAGAGGTCCATTGTCTCTATCAGTATGGCTGCTTAATAAGTGGTGATTAGCTTCTAACATTATTTAAAATGATGTTTGATTTTAAATATTGTGCCACTTACAGGGGCTCCCTTGGCTCCAGCGGCTCCATCAGTTCCAGGGTTTCCCTACAGAGAAAATAGAAGGTGTTTAGTTTTGAACTTTAAAATGGTTTTATGTTTTTGGGACATGATTATCCTGGCACTCACAGATGGTCCAGCGGCGCCAGCAGGTCCGGGGTTACCAGGCTCTCCACGGGCACCAGCGGGGCCCTCGGGTCCACGAGCACCCTGAGCTCCAACATCTCCCTGAAATCAACCAAGAATTCAAATGAAAACACTTTGTATAACTGTAACTGGTCAAAATGTTGTCAAAAAGTAACCAATTCAGACACAACAAGAGAGAAAGTATGACTTCTACACCATGTAAATATTGCAATTTACTTTCTATTTGAAAGAATATGTAAAACAATAATGATCATTACCTTGGATCCAGGGCCACCAGGGAATCCAGGAGGTCCTGCAGGGCCAGTGGGACCCTAAAGATAAGACAGAAATCCTTGTGAACACAGTCCTCATCCAATATAAAGCATGCCACAAGTCTTTAAATCTATAAGACCTAAAAATATATAAGACTTACAGGAGGACCAGCAGCACCAGCGGCACCATCGTTACCACGAGCTCCCTACAACACAAAAAACATCAGCTTGGATAAATCCATTTATAACATCATTCATCTTATGTATGTGTTTTTTTTACTCACAGCAGCTCCAGAAGGACCAGAGCGACCTCTCTCACCAGGCAGACCACGAGGTCCCTGAGAAAAATGAAAATGGGGTTTGACTACAACCAGTGAAAAGAGAAAGAATCAAAGATGGCGATGATGTGGCTACTTACCATAGCACCAGGAGTACCATTCTCACCAGGGGCTCCAGCCTCTCCCTATAACACAAAGGTATGAGAATCAAATTGTATACTATGTAAAGATATAGAATAGATATGTTAACATTTGGACAAACAGCACATTTTTTTCAAAGTTGTGAAAAGCAGTTTGAACAATCAATATCAAACTGTGAAGAGTGCTGTAAGGCAGATTTAGTTTTAGCTCTTTTGTAAATATATCAGGGTTTAGGCAAAGTAGTACAAAAATGGGTTTACCTTGGGTCCAGCAGGGCCAGAGTCTCCCTTGGCACCATCAGCACCACTGAATCCCTGCAGAGAC
Organism: Hypseleotris bucephala; assembly: GCA_036025885.1. Classification (NCBI taxonomy): domain Eukaryota; kingdom Metazoa; phylum Chordata; class Actinopteri; order Gobiiformes; family Eleotridae; genus Hypseleotris; species Hypseleotris bucephala. Next base: position 15,960 of record JAVQKG010065214.1, read on the forward strand.
ATACAGACATGAGCTGATTTGTCATGGGCACGATTTGACAACAACAATATCCAGGGGTGGCACTCACTCTGTGTCCTTTGATTCCGGGAAGTCCAGGAGTTCCGGGGAATCCACGGGCTCCCTACAAAAATATCATTTCGATTTAGCTTTTTGGTGTTTTATTTTAGATGGTAACTTTTTGTATCAGAAATATTGAAATCTTACCTGAGCGCCAGCAGGTCCACGCTCACCGGGGCGACCAGGTTTGCCAGACTCACCCTAAAATATAAACATGGACACAGCTGTAGAAATAGAACAATGATGAAGATGATGATAATCTGATTTGTGCTTACATCCTCGCCGTTCTTTCCAGGGGGACCAGCTGCGCCACGAGGACCCATGGGACCCTAAAGAAATAAATAAAAAGGTCAGAAATATCCAGGAGCGAGTGATAAATGTCTTTTTTATTTTTTTGTGTGTTGCATAGATGTGATACTTACAGCAGCTCCAGCCTCACCAGGCTCACCAGGGGGGCCAGTGAATCCTTGAGGTCCCTGTAGGGGGAGACAAAGACCATTACTAAGATGCTCCGTTTGAGGCACTACAAAATGTTGATAATAAATATAGTCTATGAGAAAACCACACAGAAAGTGGCTTAACTCAGTAGTCTTGTTTTATGTATTAATTTATTATGTTGTAAGGAATTCAGATAAAATTTATTCAGTGTAGACTAAAACATATATGTACAACTATTCCTGCTTATAAATAATTAGAATGTGTGAGAGCAATAATTTACTAAAGAAACACATTAGCTATTGACTACTGTGTGTGTATTTTGTCAAGACCACACTGTCCAAGTGTGACCAAACCTTTTAGAAGAGTTATTATATTAGTGTATTAGTGTTAAATTAACACTCATATTTTTTGTATTTAAAGGGCAAATAGGTGACAATATACTTTTAAAAGCCCTTCATAGACAGTGTAAGGCCAAGGGTCAATATTATTTTGTGTTTTTGATCTATGGTGGCCACAATCACATTTGAATCCGCTTAGTTTATGAATAATAATGACACATTTCTCTATTATCATTACCTATCACACTATTTATAATAATACATTACACTTATATAGTGCTTTTCAAGATACCCAAAGACGCTTCTTTTATGTCAGTGTATACTGATTATTCTTAGCACTTTACTTACGCTTGAGCCAGGAGGTCCTGGGGGTCCACGGGGTCCCATAGGGCCCTATAATCAAACAACGATTACGTTTTATATTGTAATATTTTAAAGACAAAGTGGGTTGTTTCTGTGGATACACACCATAGGTCCAGGCACAGGCATGGCAGGGGATTTCTCATCATAGCCGCCAGACATTTGAGGGGAGAAGTTCTGAAAGAAACACATACATACAGTTTTATAGAAACATAATAATATGAAACAATATATATATCATTTTTAAATGATGTATTTAAAAAAAGGCAATGCAACCAAAGTCACTCTGTGAAAGCAAGTTCAGTGCAGTTTACACAAAAACAAAATTGTCAAACCAGCCAAAACTGTACTCCTTAATTCTTTCACATCAAGCTATTTTTTTTTTATTAACCGAGTTATTTCACGTTTCAAAATGCTTCTTCTCTATCCATTTTATGATCACACCAGTTGATCAACAACAGGGTTAAATGCTAATGTTGTTTAGCTTAGCATAAGCTTCAATTATCACAACAAAATAAGGTTGACAAAGTCATGAAAAAATGTTTATATATACAGTTTGATTAACAAAACTTTGGAAAATTTTGACCAACCAGAGGACTAGCATCTACACTCATTTCACCTTAAATTGACACAAACAAAGAATTTTCACAAATATTTGTATAAGAATGTTCTGATTAGTAATTGTCACGTTATGGTGTGCTTAATCCTCAAAAATGTGGCAAATGACATCTGACTCATTATTTGCATTTGCTGCTACTAAAGGATATAGTTAGCTTGTTACATCACCAAAGAAATTGACCCGGTCTAACATTTTCTGACCTGGTTTGAATTTTATCAATCAGTCAATATAGACTCTAATATATATATATATATTCATAAATAAATACAAATCACAAAACTTACTCCACCAAGGCCAGGGGGTCCAGGAGGGCCGGGAGGTCCAGGAAGTCCAGGTTGTCCGGGGATTCCATCTCTACCAGGGGGACCAGCAGGACCCTTTAAAAATAAAAAAAGAGACTAAATATTGTAATTTGAAAATAAATTCATGTAGTCAATGAATCCATGTAGTCAACAGTGTCAGAGAACTGTAGTTACATAATAACCAAACATTATATTTACACTTTTACAGGTGCTGCCTAATATTTGACCTCAACTTGAACTACTAATTGCAGATCATGTGACCAACGAGGATGTAAACATTGACAGCTGGTCATGTGACATCACCAAAGAATATGGGTAAGCACCAGAAAAAGGATTTTAAATGGTTTGCATATTTAGCTTTAGTTACTTTCAAAATGCAGCAATATATATAAATAACAAATGTATAACTAATATTATATATGTTTAATAAAAGCACAAAAAGCCTAGCCAAAATTTTCAAATTTTTACAGTTTTAGGTTGACAGTTTCTGACTTTCAGCAGTTTCATCTGTTCATAATATGTAGATACTTGGATTAAGGTGTTCTTCAAAGCATTTTGGCTTAAACTTGAACCATTCATTAAAGTAATCTACTGCTGTAACAAGTTGGTACCTGGGCTCTGCATGTTACTAGCTGCTTTCACTACATTCAAACTCATTCAACTTTTACACCACTTAAGCTTAGTTCTCTTCAGATGTTAAGGCTGATTTTTCCTGACCAAGGTGATAGTGTTATTTTAAAAACACTCAAATCTAAAAAAGAAAAAGAATAATAAGCTATATTTCTTGACTTTCTATACGTTTAACAAACCAAATCCAGCTTGTGTTTCTACTACTGTCTGTTTTAACACAAAACACACTAACACTAGCCACTATAGCTCTTAATGTGGTAATCAGGAGACCACAAACCAGAAAAGCAAAGCCAAGAACGAAAATAAACAAAGGCTTTCACAAGAGTTAGATCTTACCCTGTCTCCCTTAGGTCCTCTGGGTCCCTGTGGGGAAAATCATAAAATATATCATTAGCAATTATATAGGTATAGTCTTTAAAGTATAGCCTATAGTCTGTAAAGAATGTATAGCCTATAGTCTGTAAAGAATGTATAGCCTATAGTCTATAAAGAATGTATAGCCTATAGCCCATAACTAAACAGTTTTGGGCAATCTAAATGCTACTAGAGCGTGTATTATGTGTTAATATATTTCATGTTTATTTATTTATTCACTCATCATTATGTATGTACAACTAAAGCATGTTAATGCAATGTTAATGCTTACCTCAACTTGGCCTTCCTGGAAACCTTTAAAAACATGAAAAACACATAATGTTAGTTTGTATATTGTCTTAGCAAACTTT
>JAVQKG010065221.1:0-12494 GCA_036025885.1 Hypseleotris bucephala
ATTATGGCCACAATAATTGTGAGACAAAAAATGTATATCGTTCCATGCCTAAATGTGATATTATCTTTTTGCCATATCACTCACCCCTACCTTAGGCCCAAAGTTGCTGGGATAGGCTCCATCTAGCAACTTGTCTAATATGGGAAATAGTGAAAAAACAAAAGTATAAGGTATAGCAAGTTTGCAATCTTTTTTTCTTTTACTAACATTACTACTGTCTCTAAACTTAACCAAGGGCTTTGTGATTGCAGTGTTGAAGTGAATTAATCAAAGTTTACCCCAATATTCAGTATAAAACATGCTGTCCTCCACAAGTATATTTTTAACAGTCTTTCCTCACCGCTAACACGTTTTCACTTCACGCTCTGTGGTTCGTTGGCGCACCTTAAAACACACCTTGTCGAAACGCATTAGCACGTCATGCATGAGGTCTGTACGCTACACTGCCCCTTTAAATCAATGAAGTGTGCCCAGTCTGACAGCTGTGAGCATTAGCATTAGCATTAGCGTCCAAATATAAGCTACATCATCTGTTTTAATTAACACTCGGTTTACATGGGGTATATTAATAGTCTTACAGGTAATGAGGCATTGAAGCTTACTAATGAAGTTACTGCACGCTGGGTCCATAGCTGAAGATTGATGTAAATAATAAATAAGAAGCGTTGCTGTGGGTAAGCGTTCACCCTGCAACCAGAAAGTAGCTGGTTCAAATCCCTGCCCAAGTGGTTGTTGTGTCCCTGGGCAAGACACTTAACCCACATCGCCTATGAAAGAATGTGGTTGTGTGATTGGTGGTGGTCATAGGGGTAGGTGCAGACTGGCAGCAACGCCTCTGTCAGTGTGCCCCAGGGCAGCTGTGGCTACACTGGTAAATAACCACCACCAGTGTGACTGTAGAATGAATGAATAATCCAAATGTAAAGCGTCTTTGGGTATCTAGAAAAGCTGAACATTCCTTGTACCCTGACCCACCAATTGGAAAAACTATGAAAATTCTGATATGCTAATTGCAAGCTATTCAAACCCTATCATATGTGCATCTTAACCTTTACATAATTCTGCAACAAAAATCTACGTAAAAAAAAAACGTATTAAAAGGCACGCCATGGCAACTATGTGTCAACAAGTAAACTATATTCTATAAGGCCAACAAAAACAATTCTCTGTGTGTTTTTATAGCTTTAACAAAAATCTTTAGAAAGCACCACAGAGTACATATGCTAGCCTTTATTTTACAGTATTTTGGAATCATTACCACCATATAATATCCCCTATTCTAAATCATTGCCTTTTAGCTGTATTGATTGTCCTTGGGCCTTTGCAAAGCTAATTCTTTTCCCCCATTTATTCTTTCATTAACAAACTGAATTACAGCCTTTGTGCTCTGTTCCGTCGGGTCCAGTAAATCGAGGCCGCTGAGCTGTGAAGGCTACATACTTTCCATTCTTTAACCAACACCGGCGCGGTTGAGATATGACCGTAAAATGCCATTAAGGTATTGAATGTGGCAAAAAAACGTAGGTCATGGGTCTACACTTCGTACAACAAGCTCTTTCCTGAATCTGTGTACAATGGTTTCCGCCATCTTGGACCATCTGTCTGGTGTCTGGATGATGTAGCGGCTAATGCCTGGTGTGAATGAGAGTCCATCTGTGGAGGTCCCAGTAGATGCTAGCAAAAAGTATTCAGTGTATTTTGAAGTCACAGTAGCTGATTTTGTGAAGGAAAATAAATAAAGAAAAACTTTGAATGATGCAGTACCAGTTCTACGGAAGCCCTAAGAGGACATACACTGCAACTTAAAACAACTATTAGGTAACACTTTATTTTGCATAGCAACATGTAAGTTTATTATGCCTAACCCTAACCATGATGTTTGTACAATGTAGTTACTTGTTATTCCAGTTTGTTACACAGTGTATTACATTGTACTTAATGAGGCAGATACAATGTAGTTAAGAGATAATGTAAAATAAAGTGTGACCCATCTATTGTTTTCCAAAAATCCTGAGATAAAACAATAGTTGTTTTCACTTTATGATATCTCAGAATTTCGGGAAAACTTTTATTTAAAAAAATTAGCTTACACAAAAAAAAGTTACAATGTATGTCCTGTTAGGGCTTAAGTACTTTCCTCTTCCTGTCCTTGTCTCTGCGCTCTAAAACAAAAGTCCTTATAATGGCCCACAAAGAGCCTTATTTTTTTTCTACAATGAATGTGTAATTATCTTTGCTCAAGTAAAAGTTAAGAAATATTAAGTACGGCTTAAAGACTGGAACCTTCTCTACGGTGGTGGTTGTATTATGTTTTGGTCATATTTTTTCATTGACACCTCCCATATCTAAATTGTAACAAAAACTGAAAAGACATTGAGCACTTTTGGAATACTGCACTGTACTTGTGAATGAAAATCTCGAAGCGTTTGTCCCAGATACTGTATAAGCACATGGGGCAGGTGAAGGATTGCAGGAGAGGGGAAGACAGCTGCACCCATTCACTGCGTTTAACTGCTACATACCCAGCATGCCTTTAGGTTTTAGGAGTCCCACCAGAGCAGGCCACCACTGACCCATCCACTGGTATGTGCGGTTTGGTAATCTTAAGCCAAGAGACCACAAAAAACTGGGAGTGGAACTATGTTAAAGCTTCAGAATTTTACTATCTGCCAAGAAGGTTGTGTTTTTGTTCATGTTGGTTTCAGTAAGTGGTTGTCTCTTGTCAATGGAAGGTTGGTGGTTCAATTGCAGAGCCAAAATCCCAGTCATATTTGTGTCAAGCCGATAGATGGAGAAATATTTGAAAGACAAAGCTAAATAATGAATCATGTGTGGAAGAAAAGAGAACTGACAAAGTAATGTCTGTACAGTTGCAAGAATTCTTAAATTTAACATTTAATAAATTAGAACTTGTATACTGTTATTTTAAGTGGACATTTAGCTATTAGCAATGGAGAATGTTAAAAGTATGTGGATACTATTAAATCAGTGGAACAGACCCAAAATATGTTCAAAGTAAACTTATATGTGGCAGTAGTACAATTAGTTTTAGTAGATTTTTAGCCGTTGGTATTTCCAAAGAAAACTTGCCAAGGGATACCAAAAACAAATGATAACCCATGATAACCCAAATATCTTTATCATTGCGAGATAGAGCCAAAAAAATCACAAGTGGCCAGGAAAGTAGAAAATGTGTATAATGATTGTATAATTACATTTTAATTATTCATCTATTTCCTCTTACTGCTATCATAAGTTGGAAGTAACTAGAGTTTTTTCCCTGCAACTATGGGCCTTAGACGGGGTACAATCTGGACACTTTGATTTTGTTTTTTTCCCTGATTCACAACTAATTTTATTTTTTTGTTCAAAGAAAAGTCACCAATCTCAGAGCAATGTTCATTATTCTCATACTTCGTGTGTGAGACCATGATAGAGGGTTGAGAAATAGGCATCAGAAGAAAGAGTAGCACGTCATTCAAACTTCCAGACATTTTTGCTTTGTATTTTTCCCCTAAAATCAATTAAAAATCACATTAGCTAGCTACCGCATTGATCAGTGGAGAGAGACACATTGCCATGGCTGTTTTTTGTACATTCTCAATAGGCGGTATATTAACCAAAGCAGCAGTCTAGACACAATAGACAGATGTCCTGAGACAGATTGAGATTCTTGCCCAGGGCTGACTGTAGCACACACAGACTACAGGGAGAAGGAGGAGGAAGAGGAGAAGAGGAGGAAGAGGAGGAGGCAGCCTTCAAAGCCAGCTGCCCTGAGAGGAAGTGAGCTTGGTAGGACTTGTGAAGATGAATGACTTATGAGGAAAGATGTACTGTCTGCCTCCTGGTACTGACAAAGATGTCTAGAAAATTGATTTTTTTTTTTTTTTTTGCAGCTTGGTAAAAGGACCATGTGTCAATACTATTAAAAGTTGCATTGTTTTATGATGATGTAGGGTTAAGATTAGTTGATAATTATGATCTTTCCTATTCTTCCATTGTGAGATAACTATAGCCACTTTTGTACAGTCTTGCTTTAGCCCTGGTTTAGACATAGTTTACTACTGGCTTATATGGAAACCCCAAAAGAACACACATTGTAACATCTTTTTTTTTCTAATTGTTTTAAATGTAATTGTAATAATTGTTTTTTTGTTATAATGAGTTAATTATCTCAAGATTTGACAAAACATAGATTAAAGATTTTGATAAAACAATAATGATTGACCTGATTTAGACCTCGTTTTGTTCTTAGCTCACAGTTGGCTCTACCTTTAAGCAAAAGTAGGCATCTTTTTAGGACCTCCAGCAGGGTCCGATAAAGTAGGCCAAAAACAAATATGTCTTGGTAATTATTGTAACATAATTTGGTAAAATAGCATTACAAAACCAATACGCCTTGCCAGTTTTCCTTTATCTCTGTATGGTTAAGCCATCTTGTTGCTGTGGACTGACAAATCAAGAGAATTTCCAGGTAGGGCTAAAAAAGCAACAATCCCAGCGGGGCCCCCTGCCCATGTTCACCCCCAAAACCACTAAATCCACCGAACTTTGACATTGTTTAGTCATTCTTTAGACATGTTTTAGTCCTGTTTTAGCCCTGGTTTACTGTATTGGTCCTAAATTAGCCCCAATTTTGACTACGCTAATTACGGGCTGAGTACTTTTTACTTTTACAAATTACTGGCTACAAAACCCACCTGTGCTAATTACAGCCGCATACCCACAAATCTTGGTTAGACAAAACTTATCTTCCAAAATCCCCTCTCCAGTCCCACATTATGAATCTATTAATAAGTGCATCTTGTATTGCAGGTCTCTCTGGGAGTAGGTGCAGACAGACTTGAGCGTTGTTGGCAGGATACGCACACTTCCTCCGGGCGCTGTGTATTTGGACCACTGCCACCCGCCAAGACTCCCCCTCTGGAGAATGGATGTTTTTCACCCAACCAACACACACTCTGGTAAGCCTGTCTTTTGAAGAACACCCAAGTATTACGCTTCAACACGGTATTGTCTCAGCTGTACGTGCCAGCCAGACCACAATAACAAGAGCACTTCATTAGCGGCTATGCTAGGTTAAGATACGTTCTCCTCAGGGATTGTTCAAGAAGGATGTAACATGGGAGTTGGCTGGATGCCTTGATGACATATTAGAAAGCATGTTACTCACTAGGGCTGAACGATTTTGAAAAAATATATAATTTCGATTTTTTTGACAGATATTACAATTACGATTAGATTTGCGATTTGTTTTTAAAGCCAAGGATCAGTCCACAGAGCACATTTGAAACATGTCTGGAATAGAATTAACACAAATTAACACAAAAAAAAAATTATGAACTGTTAAACTTCCACAAGAATCACATGCTTTTCAGAACACGTTTGTAGAGGTTAAACCCAGAGCTGTTGATAGAGAGAGTTATGACAACTCCATTGATTACAGTGGGCATTTTTTTAAACAATAACCTAATGCAATCTAATATGAAAAACTATTGCCATTCAGATGCGTCATTTTTCCCCCCAACCCAGTTCTGGAACAGCAGCGTTCCATGAGAGACGTTGAACTAGACTGAGTTTGGTACTTCTGTGATCAACGGTAATTGATTTATTAACAAATTGGTGATTCTCTACATCGTGCAGAAAAATAAAATATTATTATGGCCCCGTCCTACGACAAACAGGGAGTTGGCCATATTTGATTGAAATTGGGGAGTCAGATATAGGCTATTCGACAGCCTCTTGCCCGATTAAGCTCAAACTTGAAACAATTTATCACCTTCCACCATGAACACACACCCAAACAATATGATTCCAGTTACCTCAATAGCACCACCTAGGAGCTGACTGAAGAATGTAGTTTTAGGGAAATGTACAAACATCCAGGGCAGCAGTGATGCAGAGGGTAAGCATTCACCCTGCAGCTGTATAGGGTTGCCGGTTTGAATCCCTGCCCAAGCGCATATTGCCGCATTGCTCAATAATGAATGTGGTTGATGGTTGAATGTGATTGGTGTTAGATGGTGGTCGGAGGGGCCGTAGGCGCAGACTGACAGCCACGCCTCTGTCTGTGTGCCCCAGGTGTGGCCACACAAGTAGCTTACCATCACCAGTGTGACTGTGGAATGCATGAATAATGGACTCAAAATTGTAAGAGCTTTGAGAACGCCTTGGGCATTGTAAAGCGCAATACTGAATGTGACACATTATTATTAACATCCAGATAAATCAAACCAGTCAAATAGACACTTCCCATATTTCTCATGCTTTGGGGCAGGGCCTTGCAAGCAATCTCCGATCAAGAAGGTCGTCGGTGTTAGAATATTTAACGCAGACGCATGAAGCGTTTCGCCGATATGTTTGCTGTTTTGCCTCCAGTTGACAACATTCCGGAATTTAGAAAAACTTTTAAGCAAAACTTTTAAGCAGAGCTGTAGCTGTAGATAGAGTTGCAACAACCACAGCTGTTGATAGAGATGGGCCAGGTATTTGAATGATGCAAAGTTCCACCTTAGAAAAATTCTCAATGCATTTGAATGGCAATATCCTTCCTGGAACTATTTTCATATTAGATTTTTTTGTTTATGAAATAGTTTTCAATGCAAAGGCCCCACTGTCATTGTTATGGCTTATGGTGGTCCAAATGACACTGTACAGTACACATTAGGCTACTGCCTATCTTTTTCTGCAGTTGGTTAATTTAAGAGGAATGCTGTAAAACATTATAATAACCACTAGACACAAAACCTAAAGGTAGGAATTAAGATGCTAGAATAGAACACTTTTTCACATCAGTGGAATGATACAAAACAACATCATTATAAATAAAACTTATGCTTTTACAGTGAACTGTGCTGACATGAAGACATTGTGCCCTGTAAAATGGCAGAATACAAAAATATGAACACGTGTAAGTTACATTTTTTCACATTATATTTTATCTATCTTTTATATGCAAAACTCTTAATCTGACTGATTTTCTTTGCAGCAAGTGACGAGTCCTCACCTAAAAACTGGAGTGAATCTGACGTCAGAGAATGGCTAAAAGGTTTAAGAATAAAAGACAACTATGTTAACAAAATCCACGAGGAAGAAGTAAATGGACAGATTCTGTTTTCACTGGATGCGGACTATTTACAGAGTAAGATAGGTATGAAATCTGGCCCTGCTCATTTCGTTATTCAAAAAAGAGATGAGCTTTTTGTCTCCTACCAGAAATCTCAAGGGAAGAAAAAAAGTTCTACAAGTAAAAGGGAAAATGAGATTAAAAAGACACATCAGTGCTTGCTTTTAGAAGAATCAGTGGAAAATAATTTGAAAGATCAACCACCTACCCTTGTTCTCTCTGCTGAAAAAGATGATTGCAAACCTCGACCATTTGATCAAGAAGCCACTGATTTCTATTATGCCAAGCACAAAGTTCTAGTACCTGAATCTGGAGCATATGATCTTATAAATCCATGTCGTGAATTTAAATCCTTTGCTTTGGCTGCTACTAAGGATCGCACAAGACTACAAGCAAAATTTGCTAAAGAAGTTCTAAAATTTGCAACGGGCTGCATGAATATTAGATCAAATGGGACAATACATTTTGGAGTCATGGACAGTAAGGAGGATGCAGGATATGTTCATGGTGAAATAATAGGTATCCCAGTCAAAGAGAAAGATATCTATGTAGATGCGTTAGACTACATTGAAAGAAGTTTCCCATCTGACAAAGAACAAGTTCGCCAATGTGTGCGACCACCTAGATTTATTGAGGTGATTGATTGCAATAATACAGAAGTTCGATTTGTGGTAGAAGTTGACATTGTGCCTTTAATAAGTATTGTCAAGAGTAAGGTATATGCTGTCCGCCTGCCAAACTTCAAAGAAGCAACAAACAAAGTGGAAATGGAGAAAGAAACGATTTATCGAAGGGTTGGTTCAAAAACGGAGCCATTAAATGATAAAGAGCTAAATGACTTTTACCAGCGAATCAAAGATCGTGATGGTTTAAGAGAACAAGCAGAAAAGGTTCGTTATCATTATCCACATATTTCTGAAAACCTTGGAAGAAAGCTCAAAATGCTCATCACAAGTGGAAAAAAATACATTGAAAAGGATAAATGGTTCATCCTTGTCTCAAACAAATTTAAATCCAGTGATCTGAACCACACTGAATGGCTGCTCAACATGAACCTGTTTTGTGTTTTTGACTTTGACCCAGACACCAACATTTCAGGTTTTTGTAGCAGGTATCTTCAGCGTCGTGGAGCCAACAAGCATTTTTTGCATAGTTACAGGATGCCTGGCGGCACTAGCACTGAAGCCTTTGTGAAGGAGTTGCATTTGTTTGATCAAACAAGCTGGATTTTTTGCAATGGCCGAACTGATTATGAAGGAAATGAGTCTCCTTGTGATGAAATTACATGGATTAAGACAAAAATGACATTTCTGAGGGAGGCTGTCTCTCTTATCTGTAAACAGATCTTACCAAAGGGGTCCTTTCAAGTGATATTTTTGCTTACTTTACCAGTAGAAAAACCCATATTGCACACATTCTTTGAGTTTTTTACTGACATGGAAGGCCATGAAGATATCATCTGCATTTGCGAGTCAGAAACAGATTTCAAGAAGTGGCAAAAGTTTGCAGAAGGTTCGTGTGAACCTGAAACAGTGAAGAATTTCAGCGTTGTTGGAATGAAAATGAGTCACATAAATGCAACTTTACAGCAAGTACAGCCATTGAAGGTATGTGCCAAAAAGTTGTTGCCCACTTTTGTGAAAGGCAATTGTCTTCTTGAAACGCATGAAGAGGAACAGATGTACTCACTGGAAGTTGTGACTGCTGATCATTGTGTTGACACCACTGATGACTTCATAAATGATGAAAAAGCAAATATTGAAAGCCAGTTTTATCGTGGTGGAAGGCTAACCTGGTTAAACTTGTGGCTTGCAGAGCAAAAATATGTTGGAGATGTTATTGAAAGAGATGCATATTATGAAGTTTCAAAACTTCTCAATGACGCATTAAAAGGTAACACAGACCAGGCTTCAGTGGGTTGTTTAAACATTTATCATCATCCAGGAAGTGGTGGTAGCACGGTGGCCAGACAAGTGCTATGGAACAACAGAAAACAGCTCAGATGTGCTGTTGTCAAGATATCTTACTCCATTGATGTTGTTGCACAGCATGCAATCAAGCTTAGAGAATATGAAGAAAAAGACCAAACTAAATGTCTTCCTGTGCTTCTCCTCATTGAAGACTTTGAAAAGGATTATATTGATGATCTCAGGAATGAACTAGAATTTGCTCTCAATGTAAAGAAAATACCATATGGCATGCTTTGTTTCATTATTTTAAGCTGTAGAAGATCCAATGATCCAGAAACAAAATGTAAAGAGTCCGCACTGCAAAATGTGTCTATAACACACAAATTGTCTCCTCAAGAAAAACGAAAGTTTGCTCAAAAACGAAAGGTGCTTGAGTGTCATTATGAACCCCAGTTTGTCCTGACATTTGTTTTGATGATGATGAGCGAAGATTTTAATAAGGAATATGTTCAAAAGTTTGTGAAGCATTTGCTCCAAGGCATCAGTCATAAGTCTGCTGTCACTCGTCTTATTCTATATGTTGCACTGTTGAACACTTACGTCCCAAACTCTTTCATTTCTCAGTCCCACTGTGAAGCTCTCCTGTCTTTGACGTGTCATTTGGAAAGGTTCCGGCAACGTGAGTTTGAGAGATCACTCAGTGATCAAGCTAAATTAGTATTTGTGCACCTCAGAGATGACAAGACTCACATTAAATCAATCAAAATTATTCATCCACTTGTTGCAAAAGAGGTTCTCCATCAACTTCTTGGTGAACAAAAAACTCAGAGCAGTCTGGCAATGGATTTGCTACATGAAGAAGTGCTTTTTATTCACAGATTTGGAAGGGAAGAATATGTTGCATTTTTGAGGGCCCTATTCATTAGACGATCTAGAGTAAGCAATGGGGATGAGTCCAACAGTTTTTTCTCTCCTTTAATTGAACATGTGTGTGATTGTGAAACTCCAGAGACAGCTATTGCATTGCTAGAAGAAGCATTTGAAATATTTCATAAAGATGCAATTTTTGCCCAGCAACTTGCACGTCTTCTTTATCGTAATGAGATGTTTGAGAAAGCAGAAATCTGGGCAGATACAGCTGCAAAAAAATTGCCTCATAACTCCTATGTCCTTGACACAAAAGGTCATGTATATCGAATGTGGTTCAGATATAAATGCAAGCAAATCAAAATTCAAAACATTCCAACGACACCCCAGAATACACTAGATGCTGTACACACTGCACTTAAAGCCCTGGATTGCTTTCATGAATGTCAGAAAGTAGCAGAAGCAGATATGGAAGATGTAAACAGTTCAGGATTTTTTTCTGAAGTTGAGGTTGGATGCAGCTTGCTTGAGCTGATTTCTTCATTGGAAATTTTTAAGAAAAAGCCCAGGAATGCTGAGTGTATTAAATATTTGTCAACATCAAATTACATTCCAGAAGAGCTTGAAACACCATGGGAACCCTTTCATGGGCGCTTAAAACAACTTTGCAAAACAATGCAAGAAGCTTTGGAATGGATTTCAGAAGATCTTAGTTACTTCCAAACAGAAGTGGAAGATGAAGGAAATTATCTAAGCCCAGAAGATAAGATAAACCACCCTCTAACATGGTTGTCAAGAAAATCCTCAGAGTTTGGAAAGTATTTCTGTGATGGTTCTGGGTCAGCTCAACATGATCAACAAGCCCCTTCCAGTTTAACTGCCTTCCAAAAATCCATGGTCATTCAGCGTCTGGGTGGAGGCAATGTAACATCCATTCTTTCAAAGCTTACTCTCTCAAAGCTTACTGAACAAAAGGATGCTGTGAGGGTTTTGGAGACCATCCTCTCATACTATCCTAGTAACCCATTAAAGGCCAAATTGGTACAAAGAGAAATGGTTAATTACATTTTTACACACATCACCCTTAACTGTCTGTTACCAGATTCCCCAATGTTGGCCTCTCTCAAAGCCCTACAGGAACTCAGTTGTCAGTTTCCCAGTGATAAAAGAAAATGCCAACCATATGCTCTCTTCCTCCTTACTCTGCTGTTTTGGCCAGAAGATGACGATAAAGAGTATGAGAAAGAATATAAGTTTGAAATTGTCCAATCAGCTGTTGAGCACTTAAAAAAGTCATACCAGGCAAAGATGAAAGATATTCCTCGACGAAAGAGAAGAATTTACACCCACTTTTTCTTGGGCAAAAAGAGTGGATTGAATAAATTTGTGCCCAAGAAAAGCCTGGAGAGTGTCACAAAATGGTCCTCTGTTTCAGAGAAACGCATGAAATGGTATAGTGGAGAGGCGTGGAAGATGCCTGAGATTGATCAGATGTTGGAGCGTGTGTCAGGATGGACAGAGGATGGAGAAGTGTATATAAAAGGTCCACAGCAGAAGAAGCTACATATTTTTCCTCTTTATGTGCCATCTTTGCCTCATAGTAATGAAAACATCACTTTTTATCTGGGCTTTACCTTTAGAGGTATTGTTGCATTTGACATTACAGTGAGAAAATAAATGCAGATAGTCGATCAAAGCAGGCAAAAAATGAATTAATTTATTAAGGATTTTATTACCTTGCAAAATATGTAAATGTAACAGCCTAACCTTTGCATATGTACTAAAATATTTGACTCTTGTGAGATGTGTTTGCACTTCTGTTTTATTATGTGCCAAATGATAATGTGTTAATATTTTAATGCAACAATACAATTTAGTAGCTTTGTATGAATATTTCATTTCATTCATTAATTTTATTCAGTTTGCAGATGTCAAATTTATTGTGACAGAAAAAAATGTCCAGTGATAAACATGTTACATAAAAAGTATTGTTAAGACTTCCTAGAGCAACAGTGTTTCGTTTTATGTCATATCTTCATGTTTTAATTGAACTAACCTTTAAAATGTTTGCAATATAGAATGTTCAAAATTCCAGAATGGAGGTGAGTAAAAGTGGGTGAAATTTACAAAAAGTATGATTTGAAGAATTTAATAATTCTGATCATACAATGAAAATACAATTGTGGTCATCAACATTTCTGTAAGGACTTGTCCAGTAAAACCAGCCAAAAGTATAACTATACTAATGTGTAGGCCTACATAAATAAACAATGCAATGCGTGGTGCATTCACAGAAATGTTGACTAACCAGGCTGGCATTACCTACTACATGTAGTAGACAATCTTTTGTAATATTTTGTTGCTAATTTCTCCATTGAAAATGTATGTAAGGGCATGCATTGCCTCTATTCTGGAAACATTATTTTCAGAAACTATGAAAGGGTCTAGGGTGAAGTCAGGTAAATTGGGCCACTTTTTGGCTAGATTAAAAAAAAAATACATAAACAATAATGAACCCCCCCAAAACTGTTTTATCTTTTTTAAGTAACTTGTTTTCTATCATTATATAGTGAAAGTTGTGAATTATTTCT
>JAVQKG010065247.1:0-11444 GCA_036025885.1 Hypseleotris bucephala
CAAAGACCCGTTTATTAAATATTAAGAATGTGATGTTTATGAAATTGCCAATTTTGCTTTAAAAATAGGGCATGAAAACAACATGCAGCTTTGACATTTCACACTATTTCCTTTCCTAAATTGGATTAGTGGCCGTTTGTAACTCACTGTCGGCTTTGGACAAGAAAAGGCTCTCTGCCATGTGACAATTCAGAGCAGTGTATTAGGATTTGCACCAGGATTCCTATTCAAAGTATTGTATGTATATATTCGATACGATGGCATTGTTTCGATAAGCTTCTGTAGTGCCACAAGATTTATTTCCGTCTAATTGTTTTCCAAGATCTTGTTTTGATGATGGGAGAGTCAGACCACTGTGCAAAGATATCTCCAGCACATCCCAAAGATTCTCAATCGGGTTATGGTCTGGACTCTGTGGTGGCCAATCCATGTGTGAAAATAATGTCTCATACTCCCTGAACCACTCTTTCACAATGTTTAGCCTGATGAATCCAGGCAATGTCATTCTGGAATATGCCTGTGCCATAAGGGAGGAAAAAATCCATTGATGGAATAACCTGTCATTCAGTATATTCAGGCCCTGCAACCGGAGGGTCGCTGGTTTAAAATCCCCGCCCGAGTGTATACTGTTGTTGTGTCCCTGGGCAAGATGCAAATGCCTATGAATAAATGTGTTAGTATGACTGTATGACTGTGGTGGTCAGGAGGCAGTAGGCGCAAAATGGCAGCCACACTTCCACCACCGAGGATGACTGGGAGTGAATGAATAATGAAGGAAATTGTAAAGCGTCTTTGAATGTTTAGAAAAGCGCTGTATAAGACTTATTATTATCATTATTAATCAGCTGAACTCATTCTTTGGACACATACCGTATGTTTCTGAACCTAGACCTGGCCAACTACAGGAGGCTCTTACCTGTTTGATTAGCAAAATTTTTTTTTTTTTGCCAGGGAGTGTACTTTCTTTTACTGTTTGTGATTTTTTGAATGAATGCGGTCTGTGACGTATACAGTGTGTGCTCTGTAGATTAGCCTTGGAGCTGAAAGATATAGAGCACCTCTGTCATTTTTCACCTGGCTCCCAGACATATAAAAGAAACAGTTTGTGGAGAGATGGCACCATAAAAGAGAATAGAAATACATATACTGACTCTTTCATTGGAAATAGGCAGGAAACAGTATCACCTAAGGTCGGACTGAATGGTTATTTGCAAAGAAAGGCTTTTACTGGAGTAACTATATGGCCACTGCAAATCATTTCTCCTCTAGTGTGATACTTCTATATTTAGCCAGGCTTGGGACCAGCATGAGCAAGAGTACACTGGCTTGCAAATCCTTGACTGTATTTTTCAATAAAACTGATTTTCATTCATACTATGTTGATAAAAACTGAATTGTAAATGAAGTTATGAAGATCAAGCTTATCTGGAAGGATTGTTGAATTATGATACAGTGCATTAATTAAGCTCTGCTCTAACCTTGCGCTACAAGCTGGATTCTCTCATGAGATTTGTAGTTTTCCAAACTTACCAAAATCCATATTGTACCGCTCCAGTTCAAACTGTCTGACTCAACACCACTGGTGGTGTGGACCAATCGTGTGGCAGTATTTGCTGTGAGTGGGTGGGCTTTGCCAACAACAACAAGCCTTTTAGCAAAATGTATTAGCATCATAATTTATCATTAATTTACTAATTTAGCAGTTCTTTGTTTGGCTACGTCATAGCTGTTGTTGCTTTGTGATTCAGGCAATCAGCTCTCTCCTGTTTCAGACGTTCTCTATCCCAGATCGATGTAGAACTCTGAAGTCTACACTATCAATCTTTGCCAGTTCAGCTCAACTCTTCATTGTCAAAAAAATAATAGGTTTAAGGAGCAGTAGTCTTCTGTGTAAGGCAAAGGAAATTCAAAGTCAGCAAAAATCATCGAAACCAGGATCTTGACTTCATAAAAATAATATCTTTAACCATATCAACCATTTTCTAGCACTCATCTCAGTTTCTTTATTTTACATACATGTTTCCTGCTCGCTTGTGTGACATTCATTGTTCCTCTGTTCTTCTCCTGTACACCGCGCAGTAGCTGATATTGGCTTGTGTTCCGTCTGGCACTGATTTGGACATGACAATACGGCAACACGCTCCCGCCTGTCGAGATGCAGATTTGTCCGTGGGTGGCCAACAAATCTGCAAATATGCTTTACTGACCGGAATCAACACAAGATATTCTGGCACAGGATCGTAATACAACTTAATCCATTGTGTCGTCTGTTCCTTCTCATGAGCAGCTCAGATCTGGATTCATGCTCTTACTGTTGACATAGTTTTAGGCCTGAGAAAACATTAGATCAGATTTGGGTTTGTCAGGCTGTCTTTCCATTTATCACAGAGTATTGTCTATGCAAATGGTTCCCAAACTGTGGTTCGGGGAATAGGGATGGGACAATATACAATAATATTGTTTATCGCAATAAAAACACTGAATTAATCGATGGTGGCTATTTTTAACATCGTGATAATCGTTCATTGTAATAATCGTCATTTATTGTCACCTCAGTGCCCTTTAGACCTTACTGTGAACAGATCATTTATTGTATTAACTAAGTAGCCTGTAAAGTTCAAGTTTATTGTTGGTTGACACTTAACCCACCTTGCCCGTGAATGAGTGTTAGTGTGACTGTTTGACTGTGGTGGTCAAGAGGGGCCGTAGGCACAAAATGGCAGCCGCGCTTCTGACCTCGAGTATGACTGGGAGTGAATGAATAATACAAGAAATTGTAAAGGGTCTTTGAGTGTCTAGAAAAGCGCTATATAAGACTAATGCATTATTATTATTATTTTTAATTATTGTGATATTATCATTAATCACAATTATTATGGTCAAAATAACACATAAATCTATGTTGTGGCCAGGGCCGTAACCAGGATTTTAAAAATACCGAGGTCCAAATTTTTTATTGATTATTTAGTTGTATTAGGCTACTTTTAAACAGGGCCACCGTTAGCAGGTGCCCTAAGCAGAACTGCTTGGTGGTGGTGCTTTTTATTGCATCCTATGTAGCAGGGGGTCTGGGGGCTTCCCCCCAGGAAATTTTTTAGCAAATCATCTGTAATTTCCTGTATTCTGGTGTATTTTAGATGCTGATTAGCCTTTTTAATAATAATATTACATTTTATTTATAAATATTTTTAGAACATTGAAACGATTGTTTTTTTATTATTATTGAAATTAATTTTTAACAAGAGTTGCAGCTAAAGCATAAATTTATATATAGGTTTTGATTTTATTTACAGAATTTTTGTTAGGGTGCCCCAGCCCCTGAATCTGCTCTGATTGCCCCTGTCCTAACAGCACTCACACTTTAGCCTTGCACAGCAGGCTGCCTGCCTGTAAACAGAGCAGAAGAACTCGTATTTTATGTTAATGACAACAACATAAATAAGGTGCTCTATGAACAGATTTGACTTCCCGCGCTTCGTATTGGTGCCGCGTAGCCTATTGGATCAAAGCCATTAAACAGGCAACGTCTATTTTCAGTGACTCCATGCGCTCGTTTCTCTGTGAATATGAGGCCAACTGAAATAAAATAAACACTGTTGTGTAGTTAAAGAACAGCAGAATACAGCCATGATTGCAAAGTTAGGCTACAAATAGGCAGTCAATGCCATGATTAGAGTGCCCCTCTCCTCTCACTTTTGGTGCCCTACGCGCTCTCCGTGATGCGCGTGTTGTCAAATGTAACCACATAGAAGCAGCAGACTCATGCTGCACGCACTGAGAAGTGAGGACGCCATATAGTCGCCCATCCACACAAACCAATAGTCAGAGCATGCCGCTGACTCGCTGGTGCAATATTCACTCAATAACACACACTATTATAACTAATTCAAAAGAATTTCCTAACTTTCATTATAAAGTGGGGCAGAAAAAATACCAAGGTCTGGACCTCATGGACCTCAATGCTGGTTACGGCCATGCAACCCAGGGCTTGAGAATCACTGATCTAGTCCCCATCTCCAAATCCTGTGGACAAAGCCATACCCAGCACCTGTCAGGGCAAACTACAGGATGAACTTCTCCTTAGTTTTGCCTGTAATCTTCAGAGGCATCTCAATCTCCTTAACATTCCTGGACTAGTCACTCATTTACTGCTCGGTCACTGCGTTTCTCTCTGGCAGTGGACTCCTCGGAAAGAAAAGACCTTGTGCAAAAGGCCACTATAATCAGCATCTGTTGGCGCGCTCCCTTCTCTGACAGTGTTTTCCTCATAAGGGTTTGAACATTTATCTGTGATCTCATTTGGCTCAGCTCTTGGGAATGGTGCTGTGACGCTGGGAAAGACAAAGCTAAGAGGATTGAGCTGGAAGCTGGGGTAGACATGATGGGAAGGGCAGATAGAAAGTTAAATAAAAGACAACTACTTCAAAATAATAGGTTTATGTGAAATTAAGCTAATAAGGAAGAATGTGATCAAAAGGACACCAACGTTGGCTGTCCACGTTAGAAGTCCAAATCCCGAATTATAAAAAAAAAATTCTTTAGTTATATAAGTATATAAATAAAAAATGTCTTAAGGTAATACAACACTCGTTTTAGATAATAGCTCAACATACAACATTAGGTAAAGCTGCAATAGATAAAGGAGAAGTAATTAATGGATGCCAGAAGTTTACATAAAATGCACAAGATTTGTCTATATTAATGTGAGTTTGTGTTTTTAAATGGCTTGACCCTGAATACTGTGGAGATATGTATTTTAAATGAAAAACATTTGATTTTGTATTCATTTAAGATGGTTCCTTAAAAGGCATATTGTCAATATAAAAACTTGTGGCTAAAGAACGGTTTTCAATGGGAAATATTTTGAATGAAGGCATAACTTACTACGCAGAAATTGATTAAATATAATGAATAGCAAATAAGTTTCAACTTGTATTCTATGTTACAGTTTCTTCACATTTTGAGCTGCAATCTTAACAGTAAATAATGTTTGGCACTTGATGTATATGTAAAAATGTTTAATCAATGTTTCTGAAAGTATGACGTACAGAGTTATGCCACTAGAATCCAGTAAAAAATGTGTTTCAGCTTTTTAGATAAACAAATAAGATAATTCTGATTTAAAACAAATTAAAATATGTTTCTAATATAGTTAGGGGTGGGAAATACTGTGATAAATAATTGAATCGTAATTTAAAGTTATGGCAATCCGCTAATCGATTGAAAGGTCAATGAATCGTAATACAGTGCATTCCTTTATGCTTTGCTCTTTATCGTCATTTTTACAATTTTAGCGTTCATATTAATAAAAAAAAAGAAGAAATACTATTTTGATGGACATTGGATGTACAGTACACTGAATTTGTAGTTGATAATGTTTTATGAAGCAGTACTCTTATGTGTAAGACAAAAAATAGAAAGTTGGCTAAAATGCTGACCAAATCGAAACTGAATTCTTGATCCTAATAAATTGATGATATTACATTTTAACCATATCACCCACCCCTACGTATAGTCTGGTTTTACATTATATGTAATTTTGGCAGCACATCAATAATTGCGCCTCACCAAGCTGCCCATGCTTTTGTGTCTACTCATTGTCCTTTTGTTTCAGCATCACATTAAAGCCCTGAGCCTTCCTCACCCCTCCTCTTCCTCCGCATCGCTGTCCTCGTCTGACCCGCCTCAGACTCAATCTCTGCCACTGCCCGACTCAGTGCGCTACAGCTAATCCTGCCCGAGAGCGTGCCACCAATTCTAACGCCATCTGACGCTAAAACGGGTACTGATATGTTTTTACCAATATTTTTACAATTTTGTTTTCATGTTTGATTATATTTAGCCGTCTGTCTGCGGTGTTGTAACTATCCAGTTCTTTTGTACTTTGAGTAATGTAGCTGGCATCTTATCATTGCAGTGGTTCAGGCATTGTGTGGAAATAAACATAGGAATTTGACAAACATGAACAAAACATGGCCG
The DNA here is from genome assembly GCA_036025885.1 of Hypseleotris bucephala. NCBI lineage: Eukaryota > Metazoa > Chordata > Actinopteri > Gobiiformes > Eleotridae > Hypseleotris > Hypseleotris bucephala. The sequence continues at coordinate 5,980 of JAVQKG010065247.1, forward strand.
CCATTTTGGAAAACGTCTGGACCAGAAAAATGGTCATATCATGTGTCTCTCTAGGTCCAATCAGATGTCACAGGTTTATAACAGACCAGGAAGTGGCATGTGCGTGCTCAAAGCTGATTGGCTAATACTGGAGCAGTGGCTATTACTTTGTGCCAGCTGCTGATAAGCCCAGTGAAAGCAAAGGAGCCAGCCAGACAGACGGAAACAGAGCGTATCAAGAGTTATAAAGCAGGAGTGAGATAGGGAGAATATGCATGTGGTAACTGTTATTGTCAGATGCATGTTTTAATGGAGCATATGTGAAGTTAATGGTAAATATATATTGAACATATACATTATAATGTATATGTTATCCCATTATGTAATCCCATTAGAAGCACAAGTGTATACACTTCTAATGGGATTGTAATGATTGAGGACAGATTCATTTCTCAAAGGAAGTCGGATAATTAAAAGAAAATACAGGCGGCTGATGAGGTAAATCTCATTGTGATGATTTAAAGCAGCCTTTTAATGAAGTGTTTAACAAAGTGAGCTAAAGCAGGTTGCACTGATGCCAGTGAATGAAACAACTATAACATAAATAACAGCTAGAAAAGATGATTGAGATGGTTGTGGTTTCAAAAACACAAGACTTTTCAAATTAAATGCACATATGTTTTTTTTCTATGAAGACATTTTGTTGTTTATCAAAGCACAATTATCATTAGTAAAGTAACAGGACTAGACACACAGTACAGTTTTGCACCACTGCTCCCGACAGGTTGTCCCAGCATCGCACAAGTATGGGTAAAATGCAAAAGACAAATTTCCCTTTGCTAGTCAAAAAAAGTTAGTAATGTTTGAAATTTCTGTAAAACCGAAAATATTCATGCCACATGCCATCCATGCCAAATTATTGTATTTAATCAACCAGGTGACAGGAATTTCTTGTATTCCTAACTTATTGTGATTAGAAGATTTTTTCTAAGAGTAATACATGCAAACATGAATAATTTTGACAGATTTCTTTAGTTTAAGCACTTTTGAGGATCTTTGAAAATAAATGTCCTTCTTCCTCGTGCATTTACTCTTGATCATTTTCACCCCGCCCTCTCGAAGTACAGCCAGCTCAGCCAAACTGTCATCCCGCCATCTCCTGCCCCACCTCAGAGTAATACCCATGATGCATCACTACGACACTGTCTACAAACTGCTGCACATTAGGAAGAGGGATTTGATTGTCTTCATTATGCGCACAGCTACTTTAGAAACTAATTGCAAATCATATTCATCACAGTAAAAATCTACATTCAAATTACAAAGCAACATCTCATACTTTATGTCTACTCTGCATATGACGATCTACAATAACCCAGTGGGGACATGTAGCTTCAAAACATCTGCTTTAACAATAGTAAAGTAGGGATGCAACTAACAATTATTTTAATTATTTGCTTATCGATTAATTAATTAATTGATTATTAACTGGATGGTAAAAGGTCTGTACATTTTTTTTTTACAAAGTTTAAACAAGGTGAAGATAAAACTATGCAGCCTGAGGACTTCTGGAAAAAGCATATTTATAGCAAAGAAGTTTTTTCATCTTAAATGCAAAATGTATGTTTTGTATAGTTCTAACATAATTACTGCTCTGTGTGGGTTTCAAGACCTTTTCTCTCAGCAAATGACATGTTTTTGACCGCTCTATAACAATTATTCAATTACTGAATTAGCTGACGGTTAATTCAATAATCAATTAATCCGATTAGTTGTTTCAGCCCAAAGTTTTCCTTCACTGCATGGTGCTAGCCAGAGAGTACAATTATCTTTTTGTTGTCACAGCAAATTCAAAGAAACCACCAGAGTTGACCTATGAGAGACGCACAAAGAGCATAGACAGATATCAGCATGTTTTCATGGCCAGCCTGGAAGGAGAAGTGCTGCGATGTAGAAAGAGCATTTGGACAATAGTTATAAAAGCTTGTGAATAAGAATGACACCTAGCTTGTGGTTACAGCACTGGTGATTCAAGCAGTCAAAATTCTCCCATATGCATACACTTAATTATTTGCTTGTAATCTCAATTTGGTAATTCATCTATTGACTTTGCGTCAAGATAATGGATTAATTTGTGTACATAGTGAATGTTTTAGAGAAATATGCTGAAAGTCAAAGGATAAGAACTTAATTGAAAGAGCATAAGAATGAATGTGATGCTGTTGACTATCTTGACTTCTTAGACCTGATAAACAACACTGACTATTCTCGATATTATGAAGATTATTGATCTACAGAGATGTAAAAAAAAAATAAATAAAAAAAAATAAAAAGAAAGAAAGAAAGAAAGAAAAAAAATCTGTCCAAATGGCTTCCTTTTGCAGGATTTTGGCAGATACTTCTAAGATGCCACACCCCCATGTTGAAGATCAGTGAAGATGTTAAATTGTGATGTTTGTGCTAATAGAAAATTATTAATTATAAAAGTCTTCCTAATGAACAGGCTCAGAGAGACTGGGCCCTTTGAAGATCAGGTGGATTGTGAAAACTCACTCAAGTCCTGCCAAAGACCTGTCCCTGCAGATCAAGATGGCACACACAGTGGATGAGCTACAGGGCTGCCATTAAAACTCAATGAAACAAAGGAAGAGAGAACAAAACATTTTTTACACCACATACAAGTACAGACAATATCTGGCATTTCAAGTACCAATCCATTGGAGAGATTAACGCAGTTCTAAAAGTAAGAATCGAAGTTGAAAAGCATGACCAAAATTAACGATTGGAGAATTTTATGAGATGCAATGGATGAAACCAGGTCTATTTAAAACCAGTACTTTACCATAACTTCACCACATCTTATTCGTATATAGACCAGTTCTAAACACGGTATAAACTATAAAGAAATAGTGCCTTACAATAGTTTAAGAAACTAAATAAATTAGGTTGATATACAATTAATATCTGGACTGCTTAGGTTGAATAGAAAGAGAATATAAAGTCTAACAAAAAGCTACAAGGCTCTCGGTTCCATACAAAAATGAAAACCATTTATACTCGATGGCTCTAAAGTTAATTCCCCCACACATTTTGACACCAAGGTTTTTTGTAATCTTATGTCTTAAATATTTGCTTTTACAAGAGCTAAAAAGCATGAAATCAATACAAGCAGCAACACAAATAAAGTTCAAATAAAAAGATCTATTGTGGTATTTAGCATATTTTTTTAGCAAAATGTGGGTAGATTTTACTGTCATTTCAAACTGAATCCCAATAGAGCCTAAATTGATAAATCACTGTTTCCACTAATTCCAAACAATGGCCCGAATCTGAGAAGTGAATACTGATAATTTTAATTCATTGTTGTTGTCAGGTCTTATTAAATATGCAGCGAAGACAAAAATCCTCCTTTGGGGTTTTGCTAAAGACTAGACAATGCTGCAAAGCTGGCTGTGAGCTGGAGAAATTGTGTGTGTTTGTGTGTGTGCATAGGTTGTGTGAGGACAAGCTGTAATTTATTCTGCTGGATTCACAGAGTAGAGACAGCCAGCCGGAGGATGCCTAACACGGCGAAGAAACATGCCAGGAATCTGAGAAGATGGCTCAGCAGAGGCTCCAGATGTAGGCAGAGGAGGGAGGGTGGCATTATTTATGGAAGAGCGGTAAAGGGTAAAGACAAACTGGGAATTGGGATCCCCGCTGGTCACAACGCAAGGCAAGATACAAGAGAAAGAGACATGATGAAGTTCATACAATAATACTGGAAAAGTGGGAAACGAATTGTAAAATTTAGTTGTCAGATTTTGTGACAAACTAGGTAAACAGGATGGTAGAGGTCTAGTATGACAATAAGATGTATAGGGAAAAGTCAGAAAGAAATTATTGATGATCATGGTTTCAATTTAAATAGGGGTTTTCACTTTACAGTCACTTTTTGATCAAAGACGAAATATTAGAAGGAATCGGACCACCAACCTTCTTGTTATTGGACGGCCTGTTATACCCACTAACTTATCTAGTTTATCTTCTTCAGCTTATGTGACTATTGCCTGCTCACCAACTATGGGCCTTAGGCAGGGTACACCTTGGACATGACCGGTTATGCCACAGAGATGACAAAGTGACATACAGAAAGGCAGCCACATTCAAACACTAAGGGAAATTCACAGTAACCAAATCTCCCAATGATTAGATCTTACTTACAGCCTGCAAAACAAATGACACTGCTATATCCTAATAATAGTGCCTAAACTGCAGTAAAAAGATGATCATAAAACATCTGCAAGTGATAAACTAAGATTAAGTGTATGTAAATATTGTCAGAGTAATCCATTTTTTATCTGTCTCCACCCAAAGCTTAGACAAGTCATAAAAAACAGCATAGAGGCATGTTTTTCTGTGACTATAGCACTTGCAGTTGGATAACCTCAACTGTCAGCATCTCTGCAGTGGTATAATGTACAGTTTTCCCACACAACAGAGCTAGACGGTCTCAAATCGAGTGTCAATGGGATCGAATTGACAAAATGATGCAATATATCACCGTGATCTTAAAGACAAACGCTAATCAATCCTACAATAAATGTGAGGCCAATAAAACGCCATCCTGTGTATTATTTCAAATACAGACCACATTGACTTCACGACGGGCCGTTTTTCATGAAGAGTCGATACAGTTGGTAATAGAAAACAGTTTTATAGTTGCTCCCCACATGTGAATCATTATTTATTAGGGCTGGAGTCTTCCTTTGTGTTCAGCCATATGTGAACATGGGAATGCATTGATGAGCAGATGACAATGATGGAAAAAAGGAGGACGAGACAGGAATGGAACTGTGACTTTCTTCTAGGAGTTTAAAGCCTCAAAAAGAAGGGTTTTCAACGTAATAATAAAACCACTTAATCACTGGCTGCTTTAATAGGCATGGGATAATGGCAGGTAGTCTGGTAGTAACTTGCAGAAACAATTATAGATTTACTCCTATGCTTTTTCCAACACAAACTCGTGCGGTTAACTAATTTGGTTGTTTGTTTTTTTTTATTTGGTTTGCGTCCTTGGTTCATTTTTGGTCTTTCATCATCACGTTGTGTTACTGCATGCTAAAATAAATAAAAAACTGTATAACTTTGCAAACATTTCACTTTCTAAAAGGGTGTGTGGGTGCATTGACATTAAAGTATTCAACATTACAAACAGCACCAAGGTTCTAACCCTAATACTGGCAGATAATAAGACTGGTCAATGATGATGCCTCTGCAGAAAGCAACCAAAGCAACGAGAAATCAACAAATAAAATCCAAAAAATGTTTTATAGCCAATCACTTGGTTACCTTTCTGTTTCCTCCAAACTTCAAGGTTTCGTAGGCATTTAACTTTGATGTTCTGCCAATGACAGCTGTGGAGAGAGACATTATTGGTTAGAGAAGGAACCAAAACATTTTTATTAAATTGTATACCTTTTTTAATTTTTTTTTTTTTTTTTTTT
>JAVQKG010065342.1:0-18692 GCA_036025885.1 Hypseleotris bucephala
ATGACAGGAGTGGCAGTGATTACATTAAATACAGGCTAAATACTAGACGGACTCTTACTCAAAAAGTATTAGGCAAAAAACGTGTTAAACAAAATATTCTACACAGTCCGAGCCACGGCTACTCCTATAAGTGATCAAAAATATGGCTAACACTAACAGGCTAGTTAACACCACAGTAACAAAATTGTGAACTCAGAATATAGCGATGGTGAATAAAATGTCAAGAAAATTACGTTAAAACAAGTGAAAGAGTAGCTCAAAGTCTAATCTCAAGAACAACATGCTCTCGACCAGGTTTGAGTGTGTAAGACAGTGATCAAACCACGCAAAAAACGAAAAAAAAAAATTTGATACAGAAAAGGGGTTTAGGGTTGGCTTTATTAGCTTTATCATTGTGATGGTTTTGTGATACACCGTTAGATGTAGGCCGAAATCATCCCTACACAAGCCGTATGTTCAGTTGTCTTCTTGTCTTTTTGCCTACCAGCGCCTGTAGTGACGTCATCGCGATCGCTCGTATGGGCCACACACTCTACCGACTGAGCTAAAGCACAGCCCTGCTATCATACATATTAGTCTCAGTCTCAGTGCTTTTTGTCTGCTAATTTTTGTCAATCTTTTCCAGCCACTAGTTCTGCCCATCTTGAAGATTTGGCTTATCTCGATGAACAACAGAGACACCTTCCTTCTAGGACCTCCCTCAGAATGCCCAGACAGAATTCTGGGAGTCGTAGTCAACAAGACCATAGAGGTAATCACTTTTAATATTAAACTATACTTTAATTTCAAATCATGTATTAATACTTTTTTCTTTCCTCCACAGTGCGCTTCACTCCATCACTCAACCTTAAGCCGTTCCACTTTGAGATTCCCGGGCTCGCAGGTGATTGGCTGTTCACTGGGAGGGAGTGGCTTTTCCAGGAAGTGGATGCCTGTTTGCGCAGCACAGATCCAGTAACAAGTCGGGGCGTGGTGATCGTTGGTAACATGGGATTTGGCAAAACGGCCATCATTGCGCGACTGGTGGCTCTAAGTTGTCATGGAAACCGAATGTGGCCAAATGGAATTAACCACACCATGTCAAAACGTAAGAAAAACAACAGCATTTTGTGAATATTCTGATTCTGATTTTAATTCCAAATAATTTTCACTTAGATCCCGAAAGTGTGCAGTTTTCCCACAATTCCATTGGCAGAGGGGAAGTAGTGGATGAGGAGGGCTGTCCTGGGACTCCTGAAATGAAGAGGAGACAGGAAGAGGCACTGAGGAGGCTAGCAGGACAGGTAGGATCCTTACTTTAACTGATATGTTTACTTTGTGCTAAATACGCCAATATAAATAGATCCTACGTGAGCTAATATTGATTCAATTTAAGTAGGGCAGGTCGTACTTTTCCATGACAACTTTATTCACTTGCTTGTTTTTCAAATGTATACTTTAGTTATTAGTACCATATAATGAATTGACATGCACTACAAACTACCTTTGGACATAACACTTGGTATCCTATCTGAAGCATTTTTTAGTTCCTGGTTATATTAGAAGTACTTACATTTTTCTTATTAACCCAACTAGTAATATACTGGACGCAGTAGACATGGCAGAATGGTTGTCCAATAAATTTGTGCATACTGCTGTTGTGTCCATGGGCAAGACACTTAACATTGTCTATGAACGAATGTGGTTTTGTGAGGTTGAGATAGCTTAATACTTGACCAGTATTTAATATATAACTTTACTTACTAACTTTCTACTGTATAATTTATTTTGTAACCTTTCTATCCTGGAAAAATAGAGTGTTGGAAAGGTGCTGGACTTTGAGCTAAAGTTTATTACAATGTAGATTAATTGGTAAAAGCTGTATGCTACTTTATTCCATTTAGATATTTGTACACTAAGTATTTAAAAAAGTTGTTTTTTAGATGAAATTTCATATATTTAATCGTATCATTATAAATTAACCTTGATAAGTAAATTAAGAATTGTAAGGTAAATCTGAAATACAGTAACAATGCTTTCCTTTGTTGTCCTGTTGTTGACCCCATCATGTGTCAGTGTATGTTATACTTGTCCCCGTCTCCCTGCAGGTGGTGTCCTATCACTTCTGTCAGGCTGATCACTGTCACACCTGCCTGGTCCCAGAGTTCGTCCACAACATGGCCGCCATGCTCAGCTCCAGTCCTCAGCTGTCTTCATATCGAGAGCTGCTGCACCAGTCGCCGCAGCTACAGAGCATGCTCAGTCTGCGCTCCTGTATCCAAGACCCCCATGCTGCTTTAGTGAAGGGAATTTTAGAACCACTAGAACTACTCTACAAAGGTACTTGCACGTAGAACAAACACTATTCAAATTAATATTCAGAACAATTTGATTTAACTTTCAGCTCGATGGTAATATTTTATGCTAAATGCTACATAAAATAAAATGGCTAAGTGTTGGTACATTCGCTGATGTTTTCTAACCATGCCCTGACATTACCTGTGTGTAGCCAATGTGATCTCAGTTGCCAAAACCACCTTGTTTATTTGTACTTAGTAATATTTGGTGACTAGTGCTAATTTCTCCATGGGGAATGCATTATTGTCCGTTTCACTTCCGCAGTACACTTTCAAACACAAACAAACAGAATTATTACTGATTCTGTTTGTTTATTTACACTTCTTTCTGTAAAGTCTTCTGAGACAACTTTGTTGTGATATAGGGCTATACAAATAAAGCTGATTTGATGATTTGATATTTCTAAATTTTGTTCTGTTTTTTGTCCAGAGAGAAAGATTCAAGTAGACAGGACAGGGCTGCTAGTATTGGTTGATGGCCTAAATGAAGCAGAGTTCCACCGGCCGGACTATGGCGACACTGTCACTTCCTTCCTGGTTCGGAACATTCAGAAATTCCCTCCCTGGTTAAAGGTCATCACTACTGTCCGGACCGGCCAGCAGGTACAGAGCACCAACTATAATTAGACTCTTGTAAGTAGAGTAGGTACTGTGGGACAATATGGTGGGCTATGAAAAGACAGACTTGTTAGTGCATGTTCAAAATAATTATTTTTTTTATGCTTGGAGTGGTGGGTGACTGTAATCCAGGGCAGAAAATATGGGCCTTAGACAGGGTACATCATTACATTGTTTATGTTCAAAAATAGGTAGTGTCCAGAAACACTTTCTGTATTACTTATTGTTAATAATAATACATTTTATTTATAAAAGCGCTTTTCATGACATGACTTGCATTTGTGGTACATGGCAAACTTTGGTATGGCCTTTGGTTTTTAGTTTAAAATGTAGGATATATGATATGTCACTTCTGTACAGTCCACCAGTTATTATTCAGTAGCTGTGTTTCTACTAAAAATAACTCCCAGTTTGAGACTATATTAAACCAGTACTTTTAAATGGTGAGTGTTGGTGAGAATGTAATAAAACTTTAATGTTTATTCCACATATTTAGATTACATGTTCCATAATGTATGTAGTAACAAACATGAATAGGCTCTTTATTCTATTTTTTACACTTTTCCATTTTGCACATCTTAAAAAATATTTGGATGATGTTTTGACCATCGTCTAAAAATCCTTCTTTCTCTTGACCAGGACATCACTCGTTCCCTGCCGTTCCATCGCATCTCTCTGGACAGAATGGAGGAGAACAGTGCTATAGACCAGGACCTGCAGGTAACACACACACCATCTGTTTACCTGCTCCTCTTGTACCTCCTATAGCTGACAAATGCTGTTCCCCAGGGATACTTGATGCAGCGGATTCACAGCAGCGCCGAGATACAGTCCAACGTGTCGCTGAGTAACGGTCGTCTGGACAACACGGCTCTGGCCAAACTCATCAGTCACCTCAAGAGTCTGAGCAGAGGGTCCTACCTGTACCTAAAGCTCACACTGGACCTGATCGAGGGGGGCTACCTGGTACTCAAGAGCTCAAGCTTCAAGGTGAGGAGGAGAAGTAAAACAGTTTTGAACAGTAAAAAATGTTTTGATATTTGTGAGGCCCTAGGAAAATGTTTTTACAATTGCTGAAATTAATTAAATCTTAATTAAAATGTAAATAAAAATGAAACATTCTGTAGTTTTGAAAAGAACAGGTACATTGAAAAAAGTCAAATTCTGTTTCTGCTTACAAACTGTGCTAATCATTCCCATGAAAATCTTTCATTGTCTCATTTTAGATCAAAGTAAAAAGGTCCAATTAAACAATGTATCTTTTCTATTGGCATACTGCCAAAAACATTTTATGTGAGATTTCTTAAATTGTATCAATGTGACATTGTCAATGGGAAAAATAATACAGACATGGCTATATACTGCCTCAGTTGAGCCACAAAGCCCCAGTGTCTCATAATGTACAAATGTCAACTTATAACCATGGTATTTTTTAGGCTATTTTTTAGTTTTTACCAAATACGTTTTGCGTCACTTGTTTGTGTTATACTCCTTCCCTTTGCTTAGTTGTTGTTCTGCTGGGCATGACTTTAGTCGACTAAGATCTCTTTTGGTTGACTACTGCCCAGCTATCTTTGTCCTTATGCTGCAAGAGTGCAAATTGCCTTACACAAATCCAGACCAAAAAAATGACTTTTCAGACCTTTTGAAAATGTTGTCAATACCTAACTATGAAACAAATTACGCCAGCAAAAACTAATCTCTGTTTAGATAGATATACTGTATATACAACTGTCTTGACTAATTGTTCTTGTGGTCTGACTTGTAGGTGGTTCCAGTGAGTCTAGCAGAGGTGTATCTTCTCCAGCTCAACATCAGGTTCCCCACTCAGTCGTCTTTCCAGAGAGTTCTTCCTCTGCTCAACGTCACTGTAGCCTCCCTGCACCCCCTGACAGACCAGCAGGTACAGCAGCCCCTAATGTTTTATATTCAGCCATAAAAATCTATATATGTCGTCTATAACATTTGCCCTTTATACTATATCATGCCATTATTCCTGTGGATGCACTGCTATAAAATGTTTAGGCCAACACCAATGTTTCAATGTACCAGCTTGGCCACTAGCAATTCTGATAAGAATACTTTGTAAACATGTTTTGGTAGGCTATGTTATATTTGTTTTTAAGAAATTATTGTAGTAATAACTAAATGTATTTATTAATCCATAAATAGAGACAAAATGTAGTAAAAAATCTGTTTGCAACTTAACACAAAAACTTTAATATGAAATTTTCAAGGAAGGTCAGGAATGACTCAACAATTTCTTGGATTTTGGAATGGATGCAGGATTTTTTTTTTCAAAGAATGTCTCCAGTATTAGATTAAAAAAGTGCTGAACGTATTCATATGAAATATTTAAGGGCGGTCAATGCGAAAAACACATCCAACCTTGTAAATATCATGGGTTATATCGATGTTGAGCCGATAAATTGATGCACCCTAATTATCCCACTGTTTTCTGTGGTAGTTGTTTGAGGTGGTGAATTCGGGTGCTGTAGCTGGAGGATCCCTGCCCTGGACAGAGTTTGCTCAGCGTGTGGATCAGCTGTCTCCGTTCCTGATGTGGAGGGGTGACGGGAGCAGGATGTTGAACCACTCGTCCTTCAGAGAGTGGCTGGTTTGGAGAGAGGAGGGACAGGATGACAGGTTCCTCTGTGACCCCAGGTACAGCACCAAATGTAGAAGATTTGTTTGATTGCATTGTAATGAGTGTGGTTATAAGTAAGACAAAACTAGGGGCGATATGATGAGAGTATGATATCGCAAAAGTCAATATCGCAGTTTTAGTTGTTTTACATTGAAGACTGCTGCTATCAGTGTCTTTTAACTACAAATTCAATAGACAGAAATCCAATGTTTATCGTAATACAATTTATTTTCCTTTTTTATGAATATGAACACTGACATTGTTACAGTAAAATTGACAGTAGTTGTTTGTGAGCAACTGAACTTATTTGTATTCATTTTTCAGGGAATTTTCAGGGGAAGGTTAGGAATATCTAAAGTATTTGATTTTGGTAGTAATCATCGCCTGGATACAGGATTTAAAAAAAAGGCATCTGTTAGCAACTGCACTCAAAGCAGATTTGGATAAAAAAAATTCAGAGAAGGTCAGAAATCACACAAAGACCTGTTGATTACATTTTGAAAGTGATGTGTGCAAGCAACCTTGGCAGAGATCTGCATCCCAATGAGTGCTTTCTAGTTTATTTTTGTAAACCTAGATGTTAACCTTTGTTTCACTGTGCTGGTCAGGAGCGGTCACACTCTGCTGGCCTTCTGGTTGTGCAGACAGGAGGGTAAACTGAACCGGCAGCAGACTCTGGAGCTGGGACATCACATTTTAAAGGCTCACATCTATAAGGTGCACTATCACAGCCTCACGCCCATATATCCACACAGCTTCACACTCGGCCATAACTGTTTGTCATTATTCCTCCCCAGGGCCTCAGCAAGAAGCTCGGGGTCTCCTCATCAGTTCTGCAGGGGCTGTGGCTCTCCTACAGCACCGGGAGTCTGAGTCCTGCACTATCTTCACTACGCAACCTCTACACTCCTAATATCAAGGTACGTTTAAATAGTTTACTTATTACTGTAAAAAATAATATCAAGAATAGGTTTGGGCCATATGGTGAAAACGTATCACAATAGTATTAAACCAAGATCGCAATTTCAGTTTTTTCACAATTTTACTTTACCTTTTGTCTACACTGAAGACTACTGCTGTCAGTGTCTTCATAAAACTCTAGATTGAACAAACGTTCAGTCTACAGCACATCCAATTCAATGACCATCATACTATCATAATATGAACACTGGCATTGTTACAGCAAAAATGCAAGTAAAGAGAAGAGCATAAATAAATGCACTGTAGCATAGGGTTCTAAGTTGGACCACACATCAAAATTTCTGTACCTCATTTGGCACAACTCTCTAATGTCTATGGCTCTGGGTGTTTTATGTTCACAGGTGAGCCGGCTGCTGATAATGGCCGGGGCTGACGTGGACGACCGCACTGATGTCCTGAACAATGCCCCGCTCCTGTGTGTGCAAGCTCATCTGGGACACAAGGACGCTGTGGCACTGCTGCTCGACCATGGAGCACAGGTACATCAATAATTTAGACTAGGCGCAATTTTCAATGTACATACGGTACATTCTCCAATCATTTATAGGTTTGCGAAATTTTGCATTGAATTATACCATATTGCATTTTTATCTACTTCTTCAAACAATTGAGTGACATACTTAAACATCAGGGAAGGTGGTGCCACACCCCAAACTCCACCAATGGTCAAGTTGTATGGTGCTTGAAAATATGTCTTGAAAGTACTTGAAAGATGCTTAAATTTCAGCTTGAAGAAATGTGTATTAACCCTGTAATACTTGTGCTCAGCGTACAGAAACTGAAGTAACTATCTTAAAAGCACTTACAGAAAGCATACACTGTACATATGCCATGCTGTAGTAACAAAATTTCTTACAAATTATGGTTCGCTATAGTCCTCTCTAACTCTGTGCCCTCCATTGTACATTGCAGGTGGATGCTCAGTCTAACGATGGCCTGACCGCACTAGGATTTGCTGCTGCAGCCGGACATTTGGATATTGTGACCATGCTGAGTCAGCACAGAGCCAAGGTAGCTCTTTCTGCTTACTGCTGTATGTGCTGATGCCTCTCTGTATAACCTCCTTTTACAAAGCATTATCAGTTGTGGAAAAATGGAGTTTGAAAATAAGTCTAAATGTAAATAAATTCTACTAAGTCTGAAATTGTGCAAGAAAAAAAAGGTTGGAACATTTGACTAATGCACTCTTCTTCTCCTCTTTCTTCTATCACGGTCTCATACAAGCAGCTGTCTTTAATTCTTTGAAATAAAAACATAAAAAATAGCAAAGAATAAGCTATTCCTGAGAGATTACAATTCTGGATAGATAAAGAACATATTGATTTCAGCAATATGTGCACTACTGGCCTATGGAAGTGTGTGATAGGATAAAAAGGGTGACCCTTGCTCTGAAAGTAATTTTTGTTTAAATATCAAGTGAGAATATCAGATAGAGCAGCATTAGTTTTGGAGAAAGGTAGTACTCTTCTCATAATGGCTTGTATTATTGTAAGAAAAAATAAAATAAAAAAAGTCTCTCATTGCGGTCTGTCTCCTCTGTCTCTGCAGGTGGGCCATGTGGACAGCTCCGGCCGCTGTGTGCTGGTGCTGGCCGCTCAGAGAGGCCGTCACGAGGTCCTGCACTTCCTGCTGAGATCTACAGACTGGAACTGCACTTCCTGCTGCGGCCAGAGAGGGACGACCAGGGAGCAGGCCATACAGCAGGCTCTGATCGCAGGAGCCAGCATGGGGCACGCTGAGGTACAATCACACACAACAATAGTGAAAGAGTGTTTTTAAAGTAGAAAGGAGGATCTTTACAAAATGCATTTTTGCTAGTTGGATGCTATTATTATTATTATGCTAATATTAACGCTTATGGTACAGTTAGGCAAGTGACTCAATTGTATTTTTTTTAATGTTTAAGGCTTTATTGTTGAGTGTGGCATTGACAGACACTAGTTTCTGAATTGTTCACTGTAATACCTTTAAGGATGAGCTAATGAGTATCTCTGTGCAGATTGTGTCTTACCTACTGGATCTACCGGATGAAGAAGAAGACAGAGCTGAGATTAACACGTGTGATAGTCTGTGGGGGGAGACAGGTAAATACTGCCACCTTATGTCTGGAGTTAGTATCATAGGCCCTATCTCGCAATGGTAATGAATTAAAACATTCCCGAATCCAGATGTTTTTCAGATCAACAATACTGACAAATCTGAGCACTTCTTTTCATCAAAATAATTTTTGAGTCAAGTTACTAACAAACAAAGTAACCAAACCAACACAAATTAAAACAATTTAGTTCACTGAGTACATTTTAGAATAGTCCAATGCTACTATTTTGTAATGGAATTCAGTGTTTCATGCAGAAATGGTCTTAGTCACTGTCAGTTGTAAATAAAAACCTGCCTGAAGTGCCAGTTGTTTTAAGCAGAGAAATGATTGTATTTTGTTGTGTGTTTTGCCTCAGCTCTGACAGCAGCAGCGGGCAGTGGCAGGCTGGCTGTGTGTAGACTCCTGCTGGATCAGGGAGCTGCTGTAGAGAAAACCAACAGAAGAGGAGCTGCTGCACTCTTCAACAGCGTGAGACGAGGACACTGGCAGGTAACATACAGTGGACAATCCTTTAAACTGTTTGTCATATGGAATGTTCAAGTGAGTTACAGTAACTTTAGAGTTGGATTTGTGGTGAGGGACCGAATATTTCTGAGCCTACAATGAAAACATTTCTGATATTTGCCACCAGCCAAAATGCTAACTGTATATACTGTAGCAGAATGGTTGTCATTTGTCAAAACCATTTTAAATTGCAATATTTTGTGGCCAATGCTAATTATATTGGCAAAATGCAAGAATCACATTTGGCAATTATATGAAATCACGTTCATCTGCGTCCACAGATTGTCTGTGTGAATAAATTAATTAAGTAGTAAATTTATGAATGCAATAACTCAGAAAGTTTTTGCTGATATACACTTTGCTGTCGTGTACAACAGCGAGGGTCTAATTCATCTATTGAAAATGTAAAGACTTTAGTTATCTCCTTTCTGTTCACAAACTTTGAAAGGGTCTGTAACTAGCTGTAGTGATACACTACTAAGTCTCAGTGTGTGTGTTTGTGTGTGTGTGTGTGTTTGTGTGTTTGTGTGTGGAGCAGGTGGTGGAGCTGCTGCTGAAGCGAGGGGCACAGGTGAACATGGTGGACCCACAGGGACGCACCGCTCTAATGACAGCAGCCTCTGAAGGTCACATGTCCACTGCACAACTGCTGCTAGATCATGGTAATTAGTTAAAGTTAAAAATGTCTTTTTATAATAATGAAGAGTATAAGTATGATATGAAAGTCATGTGTCTGTGTGCAGGTGCTTCTCTGGACCTGTGTGACAGAGAGGGGCTGACCGCTCTGAGCTGGGCGTGTCTTAAAGGACAGCTTTCATTGGTCAGAGAGCTGGTGGACAGAGGAGCAGACACCACTCATGCTGACCGCAGTGGACGCACACCACTGGACCTGGCTGCTTTCTGTGGAGACCCTGAAGTGGTATGTACTGGGCAAATTAAAATTATTAAACCTTAAAACTAAACAAGAATTATCTATGCGTATTGACGTCTTTGTACCTGTTTATTTGTAAGTTTATTCTCCAGTGTAAAACTGTGCAAAATGCAAACATTAAAATAACTGTACTGGGCTCTGTCCGTCGAGCATGCAGGCTATATGCAGAGCTTACAATGCTTGCCTCAGCATCTTGAGCTTAAATCTGACCAGTTCTTGACAGTTTGTCTCTCCCCACTGTTTCTCTTGCTTTTCTCTCGATCTACTATCCTGACAAATAAAGCCAAAAGGCCAAAAAATATATTTAATAATAGAATAGAAAAACAACTGTAGAATCCTAAATTATGGAAACAGGATTTGACAGATTGTAACAGGTCTTGCACAGAATAGAGAAAAACTATCTGAGGGTTTTTCAATAAGTAGTTATGAAGATGATGTCAAGCGTGAAGAATTCCAATGCTTGTGCTGCCATCTGCTGACTGAATAGCAGGCCATAAATGTTGTGCACAGAAAAATGTTTGACTCATAATAGTAACACACAGGTTAAACAAACATGTTTAAATTCAATTCAATACAATTCATAATATTACATTTGTTTGTTTTTTCTGGTTTAGGTGCAGTACTTGGTGGATCATGGAGCGTCAGTGGAGCATGTGGACAGCAGCGGGATGCGTCCTCTGGATCGAGCTGTCGGCTGTCGAAACACATCAGCCGTCATCGCTTTACTGAAGAAGGGAGCTCAGATAGGTACAGAAATAACAGTGATTAGGGGTGGGACAAAATATTGAAATACCGATATATTGAGATGCTATATCAAAATGACAAGCTGGTGTAGGAATTAATACTTTTCTGGATATTTCACTAAATTAAAACCTGGCTGTTTCTAAGTTTTGTGTCCTGTTTTTGTGAAAGTCAACCTGTTTTTGAGATACTGTTGAAGTATTCACCGTTCTAATTATTAAAATACATTTATTTCATTAAAAAAATACATTTGTTGAAATACTGTTTATTATGTACATTTCTTTGTGTAGGACCTGCAACTTGGGCCATGGCCACATCCAAACCGGACATTTTGATGGTTCTGCTCAGTAAAATGATTCAAGAAGGCGACAGATTGTACAAGGTAGCGGCCACAATACTATTTTAGCACAAATTATCCACTTTACTTGACAGTCACTTTTGTAATGTGTTTATTTTTAGCAAGGTAAAGTGCGTGAGGCTGCTGTGTCGTACCAGTCGGCTCTTCAGAAGTTTCCGGGCGACGAGTTGAAGACGTTTCGACAGCTCCGAGTGTGTGTGCTCCTCAACCTTTCACGATGTCGCCGCAAATTGAACGTAAGGCCTTTTCCTTCAGATTCTGATTGGATATGATCTAATAAAAAGAATAGAAACAGAAACAGAATAGAACAAGGCAGACAGACACAAAAATTGAATTAGGCAACAATATGCAAAAAGGTTGGGTATGCATTCACTTGTGCTAAGATTTACTGGCCAAAAGAGTAGAAAGCATGAAAGGAAACATATATGTTTCATTTATATAGACAAACTTATTTTGTACATTTTGCTTTTGATAAATTTGACAAATTACTTACAGCTAGTTTAGTTTCTATTCTGTTGATTCTCCAAACTAGTGCTGACACCAAATCCTGTCTTGTATTTGCTGTAGGATTTCAGTCTGGCTGAGGAGTTTGCCACCAGAGCGCTGGAGCTAAAGGCAAAATCTTATGAAGCTTTTTATGCCAGAGCCCGGGCCAAACGGAGCCGGAGGTAACTATAGCAACACGACATGCAGAAAAATCAAAACTCTTTTCATATTGTGTTATATAACAAAAATCACACTGCGCAATTTTTCTGAACTATCATTGGTAGTCCTGTCCAGGTCAAGTGAGGTGTACCATCCATACTGGGTTCTTGATTACATATGGAAGCTCACTACAATAGAAATGCTATAAAAATATGTTGTTCTACAGTGCATTTCAGTAATTGATTGTTATAATTTACCCATTCAACTACAAGCATTTCACTGTCACTTTTTGCCAGTAACATTGCTTTTGTTTTAATGTCGTGTTTTGAACATTATATTCACATAATGTGCCTTGTCTTTAATGAATCTTCTTATTTGAGTTTTAAAATTACATAGTATAAATTCAGTATCTTGAGACAAACTATGAAATATTATTAGTTGTGATATCTTTGGCCGGGTTGGTTTCTCATCACTTATTTCCTTCCAGACAGTACCATGCTGCCCTTGAGGACCTGCTAGAGGCCAGTCGTCTGTGTCCATCAAACCGTGAGATCCAGAGGCTGCTGTCCAGAGTCAAAGAAGAGTGTCGCCAGGCTGCACAGCAACAAGACCCCTCCGCTGTCCCCCCTCAACACATCTACCAACAAATGTCCAACGAAGAAGATGACGAAGACTGTCACATAGAAGCTGTAGTTCAAAGCATGGACAGCCATAGCAGCCCTAGAGGCCCATCTCCAAACTCTTTATCCCCAACTCATATGTATCATCATGTCTCTAGCCCCGTCCACTCACCTTCCTCTTCCTCTCCAAGCCACGCCCGGCACTTTAGCCCCGCATCCTCCCCGGTCCACCAGCAGCGAGTTAGCCCCATGTCCGAAAGCCTGCCACAGTCGATGTTAGCAATGCACCATTCGGAACAGCATCTCCAGAACCAGAGATCTTTCCAGAAACAAAACACAGTCCAAGGCCAGTGGCTCCAACCCGCCAAAGCCCAAATAGTCCGAACCAGCCAACCCACTTCTGCGGCCCACTCCAATATGGTGTTTGGTGGTTCTGCTTATTCCCAGTTCGCCCATTTACCTAAAGAACTAGCTGAACTTGGTGAAGGTTTTCAGCTCCAGCCTGGTTTGTCGTATCCAGATGACGTGGATTGCCAGCCCAGACCTTCAACAGCTTACGGAAGAGGGATGAATCGCTACAGCCAAGGAGCCCAGTTCAGTCGAAACCAGTCCAAAGCAGCTTACTACCCAATGGAAGTTACCGAAACCTCAACTGTAGGTCAACCAGATTCATACAATGATTATCAGTACCATTCCCAAGGAGGGTTACGCCGACCACTTAGTGCACATCCGGCCTCTTCAACTCCCGCGGCTTCCAATAGGCCTCTCATTCACTCCCAAAGTGTAAATGTGCGTAGCCTAGCGGGGCAACTCCCTCCCCCAAATTTATCCACTTTCCGGACTTCAGCCTCAGCGCAGCACGTGGATTTACCACCGGATCCGTCTTCTTTCACTGGAAGCTACCACGACGATCTATTTTTAGGCTCGAATCCCCAGTCGGATATCGTAATGATCGGAGGCGGTACTTATCCGGGAGAGGCGGGGCGAACATCGAGGAACACTCCTTTTATGGGCGTTAGTGACAAGACGGCAAGGGTACAGCCGCAATATCAGCAACAAGCTCCGCCCACTTCCTCATCTTGTCTTAGCCCGTCCCGGTCGTGGGCGGTCTCTTCTGTGGATACGGTCATTACGTCACCAAGCAAAGCCCCGCCCACTCAGCCGTACCCCTCTTCAATCGCTTACCACAACCGGAGTAACAACAACGGCCATTACTACGACAACCAGAACGATTACTACGAAGTGACGCCCGCGAAAGTCGAAAACTCCGTCCAGATTGTGAGCCAGAATCCGTCCTATGTTGATGTGAGGCTTGCCCGCACTATGCCTGTCGTTCACAACTGCTCGGATAGGCCCGCTGAGCGAAAAATGGGCCCTACCTCTCCTGTCAAACCAAAAAGACCCTTTGTGGAGTCCAATGTATAGAAAATGTCTGCAGCTATAATGTCATTTGAAGAATATATAGAGTTTAGCAAATGCTTGAAGTAACCAGTTCATGCAATGTTTTGAATGAACAGCACACAAGTCTGAAGGAAAGATGCAATAATTGTTTAGTCTTGACATTTATCAGGAAGTTGTGTAGGAACAGCCTAATATGTGTTTGATAATGGTTGAGGATCGGGTGGTGGTCGGAGGCAGAGGCCTCGACGACCCGATCCCCGGACACAGCAGCTGGCTGTTGGGACGTGGAAGGTCACTATTCTGTTCTAAATACTATAAACTATTCCTGCTATAACCTTTCTCTCCTGATTCACTGCAATTAATATAAATTCCACAAACTGCTACTCCAACTCAGTTTAAATTGCAATTTAGTTTTTTTTATTTTTCTTGACGTTGAAAATGCAGTGGGTCTTCAAAATGTGGATTAATAGAATTAGTCAATCTTTCAATTTCTTTATTGTTATTTTAGTCAGCAAGCATCTAGCTACTGCTAACTACTAATTTATTTATTTAATTCCATTTTAGTGTTATCTTATTTTGCAAACAGATTGAAGCAGTAAAATTATAATTTGCCATAATAAATAGTTCTTTCTTTCCAGCCTTTCTCTGTTTGCGGCGGGTGCCCACTCCGGGTCCAATGCCAAATGAAGACATCAACGCCCGAAACCTAGAATCACTGGAGAAATATCGCAGCTACAACCGTTACTTCAGACACGCTCAAGAGGCCGATAATAAACCCGCCTGGTGGCACACGTACAGGAAGCATGTGGAGAAGGAAGACCCCCAACATGGTAAGAATTAGGCTGTATGAGCAATATGGTAAAAATATAATATGACAATTTTTATTAAGCCAAGATCATGATTTCGATTTTATCACAAATTTTCTCAATTTTATCTTTGAATTTTCTGCCTTACATGGAAGACCAAAGCTACATACATTTTTTTTTACTACAAATTCAATGTTTCCAACTATTTATTTCCCTTTTTTTATTAATATGAACATTTAGCCTATTACAATAAAATGTATTGTTCTGATGCCTTTTTCAAAGCTTGTACACAATTGTTTATGAGTTATTGTGATATTATCATTAATCGCAATAATTATATCCAAGATAATTGTGACAAAAAATCTAAATCATCCCATGCCTAATCATGACTTTAAAACATAAGAACTTGATAAAGAATTTCTCATCTAAAAGGGTAATTTGTGTTTTCAGATGCAGAGCTGGTGGACATTGGGTTTCCGTACGTTAAGCCAAACCGAACCAAAGAGGTGAAGGAGAGGAAGCAGCAAATGAAGGAAAACAAGAAGAATGTTGAACTGGAGAGAGCTGCTCGTCTGCGCACTTGTAAATATTTAATTTATTATAAAGGCATCTCCATAAGCAGATACTGTACTGCAGATACATTTTTTATTAACTTTATTATGCAGTAAATTTATATGATTGAACTTTTAAGCTTAGTTCCTTCCTGCAAACTAAATATAGCTTTTTGGACTTTTTGCTATATTTTGATGCCAGTTCAATTAAGCAGAAATATTTACTTTTTTTCGTTGTTATTCAAAATATCTAACTAAGCTAAAGTAGGATTATTAGATAATTAGGGAAAACCAGGACTGAAATGTGACTTTTTGATATATTTATTCAAACATGTTTTCATTCAAGGCTTTAGTAGGGAAAATTATTTTAAGTGTAAATCTATGTCAGATTAAACATGGCTTTTTTGCAATGTGTTTAGATCAGGGCTGCAACTAATTATTAAGTTACTTATTGATTAGTCTGTCGATCATTTTTACGATTAATTGAATAATCGGTGGATAGCAAAAAGTGCAAATTTTGAAGCAGATGAAACTGAAACTATGCCACATGAGGACTTCTGGATAGAGCAAATTTACAGACACCTTAAATGCAAAATCTCTCAATATATTTTTGTTTTAATTACTGCTCTGTGTGGGTTGTTCTTTCAGCAAATTTCATGTTTTAGAGTCTGTATACTCCAGTTAACGATTATTCAATACTATTTCAATGTTTTCTGTACTGCAAAATCAATCAAAATATTCCAGTTAATCTCACTTTCTTGTCTGTACAGTTAGGATTCCTCTTGAGAGTGTTCAGGAGACATGGGAGAAGACCACAGGACCCTTCCAGGTTAAACGATTGGCCGAACATTACGGCGTTTACAAAGATCTGTTTCCAAACGCGTTCTTTTTGCCTCAAGTCTCGCTCAAAGTCAACTACGGGCCAGACACCAGAGTGCATCATGGGAACAAGCTCACCCCTACAGAGGTAAGATGAAAATGTGTGGTGTTTTGAAATTTTAGCATGACTTTTTATTTTACACCGATACTGACACTGGATCAAATATCAGTGCCGATCCAGGCCCAAAAGCTGGATCGGACTGGTAAATGTAGCCAATACTGGATCCAATGTCATTTATTATATATTTCATCCTAATTATGAGCAGATAAATAATGTGGCAAATGACATTATATTGCATTGTCACTTTTAAAATACAAAGGTAAGACATTTTGAGGGTCGTCTTGTCTCATTATTTTTGAATGATAAAAAGTTAGCATTAGCATCGTGAATATCGGGTATCGGTCGATCCACAAAGCCCAGATATCGGGATCGGTATCGGTGCATCTAATGGTGTTTTTTTCCCTTATTTGTCTTTGTGATGATTTACAACTGATTGACTGACTGGGTGGTGTTTCAATAAATGTCTTAGTAAAAAAAACTGCTGTAATGTCAAAACTGAAATGTGATTTTTATGATTAATTTTATATTTTTCTATAGGTAGCATCAGTTCCTCAGATCAGCTTTGAGGCAGAGGAGGGATCACTGTGGACTCTTCTGCTCACGTCACCAGGTCAACTTTGAAAATTATAATATAATTTCTTTTGCCGTTTCAAGTTTGGGAAAACAGGCTTTTGATATTTGGTCCAGAACTTTAAATTGTATTATTTTGTTTATTACTTGTGTTTGTGAGGCAACGTTCTGATGTGCATCTCAAATTGGCCCAAGATGTTGTTTACACTTGATCAGTGTAAAAAAAAAAACACTGCAAAATAATAATATAAAAACCATATTAATGTTTTAACTTAATCTGTTAAATGTTTCCCTTCAGACGAGCATTTGTTGGACAGTGAGGCAGAATACATTCACTGGATGGTGTAAGTCACATTTTATTTTTATGATTTATTTTTATTTTACAAATTATGATTATGATAACGTCAATTTAAGCACTGATGTTTCTAGATGTAATGTTCATATCAACTGGGCACTGACGTTACGATTATCACTGTTAAAAAATAGCCACGATAAATTTCAGTGTTTTTATTGCAATTAAATATTATTGTATATTGTCCCATCCTTAATATCAATAAATCATTTACATTTGTGTTTGTGATTTTAGAGGGAACGTCCCGTCAGGAGCAGTGCAGGAGGGAGAGGAGCTCTGTCATTACCTGCCTCCGTTTCCCGCCAAAGGAACAGGCTTTCACCGATACATCTACGTGCTTTTCAAACAGGACGGACATATTAACTTCAATGAGGATGTACGGCCAACGCCATGGTGAGGAGGGCTTCAGAATAACAGGAAAAGAAGCAATAAAAAAATGAATACTTCAATATAAAAATACTGAAGACATGTAGACTAGCCTGGCCAGCCCCAACTAACTCTTATCCTATATCCTATAGTCTGGTCTCTCGCTGACTGTATTCAATTACTAGAGTGGAGTTTGTCTTTGTTTATTTATATTTATTTATTTGGTCATGAAACAAAAAAGGCCTTGAAGTACAAATATTTATGTACAGTTTTGCCGCATCGCAAACCTTTAGTTTAGATAAAGATATTCACACGTTACTGAGTAGGGGATTGAATAGGTGAAATTAAAATGTGTTATTGACTACTTTATTGTCATATTTTTTTATTCTTTATTTACTTTTTAATTCTTTAGTCATTCCCTGGAGGAGCGCACCTTTAAAACAGTGGAGTTCTACAGAAAACACCAGGATCACATGACTCCTATCGGACTGGCCTTCTTCCAGAGTCAATGGGACGAATCAGTGACAAATACTTTCCACAACACTCTCGGTAAGCTAGAAATCAGAAAACATGTAAAAAATCCAATGGCTATAGTTCTGAAAATAGACAGACCCTAAAGCTGATGTCATAAATTCGGCAAACCACAAAATGGGCCTGCACTGCAAATAAATGCACCCAGAGAAGCATTGGAGGTTTTTAATAGTTTTTTAATAAAACACTGTCAAGTACTTGTGTTAGATAAATATTGTGTGCAAAGGAAATTGAATATAGGACATTTAAGCCGATACATAAGTGCATTCTTAGTTTTAATCAAGTATTTTATTATTTTTTCCAGACATGAAGGAGCCAGTTTTTGAGTTTATTCGTCCCCCGGTGTACCACCCTCCTCAGGTCAAGTTTCCTCACAGAGAGCCCCTTCGATACCTGGACCGCTACAGAAATGGGAAACAGCACACTTACGGGATATACTAAAACAAATCATATTCAGACCAACAATCATGGAAATATGTGAACTGTATTTATCTAAAAATAATAAAATTTCTTTTTCGCATGTTTCGTGTCATGTTTTTCAATCTGGAGTGTTACTACTACAAGGCTGCCACATTTTAGATACAGTGGAGTGTTACTGCTACAAGGCTGCCACATTTTAGATACAGTGGAGTGTTACTACTACAAGGCTGCCACATTTTAGATACAGTGGAGTGTTACTACTACAAGGCTGCCACA
>JAVQKG010065441.1:0-12515 GCA_036025885.1 Hypseleotris bucephala
ATCCGGCATTTCGTTTTTGAGTTATCGCGGTCACACGGCCAATCTGCGGACGCGGACGCGGACGGACATGAAACCATAATATCGCCGAACGCATTGCGTTCCGCCGATATAATTATATATATATTTTAAAATGTTTTAGAATTTTAAAACTGTAAATTTGGGGGTATACTTTATATATATATATATATATTAATTGCATGGTGGCAGAGCGGTTGCCAGTAGAAAATTCATCTTAAAAAAAAGAACTAAAAAATTACATTGGAAATGGAATAATCTAGGGCTAAATAAATCTTGTCAAAACGACCCAAATCAAGAGTACTTTTTATCTGGTTCAGAAATTGACCACAATGTTTTCTATCACAAATGGGTTCAAAGAATGAGAAAAAAAATTAACAATGGATAATTAGTTTTAAAACGCAAAATTTGGAGGCATACTTTATATATTTTAATTGCATGGTGTATTGTATGTATTTCACAATAAAAGACCACACAAGTATATTAAAAACCCTTTAATTACATACAGACTTAAATATCCAGTTTACTTTGAAGGAACTCCCTCTCCCACATCTGCAGCATCAGCGTTGAAACAATAAAGAAACATAAGATTTAAATTTATTTTTCTTGCTCCTTCTTCAACACAAGGGCTTTATGGAGATCCTGCCTTAAATCTTCTGTCAACATCAGCCCACCATAGTTCACAGGGCCCTAGAGATTACCCAGCATGCATTTGGTGGGTACTACTTTCTTGTTTTATTTTCAATGGAGAGCTTTGGGGAAAATCATAAAATTCATAATTCTATAATGCGTTTTATGTAATAACAAAATAACCTTTCTTGGCTATGTCAAATTGTCTCGTCTTTTTCGTTCAGGTCATATGCCTATCAAAGTTTTTCCTATATGCTTAAATCCCTAAAATTATTTTTCCATTAAAAATACGCACACAGGGCCCTGAGGATTACCCATGATGCATTTGGTGGCTACACTTCCTTGTCTACATCAAGCTATAGACATTTTAAGATCGCTTTGGACCCTCCTTGACACTTTTGGACATTCCCAAGTTCAGGACCCCAAAGATTACCCGCAATACATTTGGTGAGTTGCACTTTGTTTGTTTTGTCTCCTAATGTAGTCTTTTGGGCTCTTCAATTCAAAATCCTGGCTATTAGTTTGTAATTGTTCATTTTGGGTTCATTCAAAATAACATTGCAAAGACACAATTTTAATTCCCCAGTAAACAGCCTTCCCGTATTTCCCAGCATGCATATGTGTACCATTGTAAAACCTAGGCTCCTGCACATGTCCTTGCTAAGGGGCCATCTTGAGGTTGCTGGTTCCATTGCTGCTTTATCTTTATGCCCTCAGTGTCAAAACCATCAAATTAATCTTGTATCTTGTCTATATTTTTGCCTTGACAAATATATTTCCCCAGTAAACATATGCACACTGGCTTAGAAATGTCCCAGCATGCATTTGGCGTGTAGCACTTCCTTGCCTATGTCCCATTGTAATAGATGCAATGCTAGTCCAAAGCTAGTCCTTATGGTTATCCATTGTCTTTGTAAACATCCATCTTGTATCATGTGTTATGGGGTCCTATGGGTTTACTAGTGCCCGCCCCCTCTGTGGTCTGATTGGCCGGGAGCGGGGGCGGGATCCAGTCTGGTTGGTAGAAGTGGATGTCAAACGTCCGTGCCCATTTGGTGAAGACTCTTTTTTCGGTGATGAATCGGTGATGGCTGCCTCTGCGTCCGCGTTCGTGAGAAATGTACATGGCACACTCGTCTGGACCGCGGGGCTCGTAGTAGTGGTACGGGACTGACTGGTGATCCGGCTCTCTGTAGAAAAGGAATTTAACAGATTAAAAATGGGAATTATAATATAATCGTACATGTCCCGGTGCAAAGAGCCACAACCAAAACATGTAGCCTACCATTGGTTGCCTATCTCTGCACTAACCAAACACAGATAGATTTTAAGAGTGGCTAGTAACACATTCTTGGTCACATCACTTTTTTGGATTTTACGGCATACTGTAAATTTTTGACTAGTTTAGGCTTGACTTGGTCCAGCTATGTTTTAAAATTGGCCAATTTAGAATCTACCTCATAATGGAAAAACATATTGAAACATGTAAAACACATTAATATGACACAAACTATGAATGTAGAAGTCGTGACCAATATGAATCAGAGGAGGGTGTAGTAACATTTAAAAATACTAGCCATATTTGTTTCAATTTAATTAGATTTATTATTATCTTATGGATTTTTTTAAGGCCAAGAACACAAAGACAAAAACAGCATTGTTTTACGAATGTTTTACATAAAAACAGCACAATTTAAAAAAATATTGTATACGTGTCCACTCCTGGTTGAGACCATGTTTAGTCCTGATTTAGGTCTCATTTGGTCATGGTTAGGTCCTGTTTTAGACCTGGTTAATTCATGGGCTCCTAGTGGGCTCCTCAACCTCTTGGGCCCCAGTTATATTGCACATACTGTTCTTCCTGATGTTACACCCCTGAATATTTTAAATGAAAAAACCCACACATATAAAAATAAATCAATTCAGATACAAAAATTTGACCTCAACTTGTCATTGAACCACTCTTAAAGCAAGTTTGACAAATCCGCAGTGGTCAGTATGTTTCTGTACACCAGGAAATATGCAGAGTTGAGATTTCTGAGATCCATCTTGTACATGTCACAAAACGTGACACTGAGCAAAAAACCCATGTATCCCAGAGGACCAATAAGAATCCAGGACACAGGAAGTCAGATACAAAAATATGATGTAAGTAGCACAGGAGGCACTAAAGCTAAAATGGTGCAAGTGCATTCCCTACCTTATTCCGACAGCCATTGTGCCATTGGGCAAGACAATTTATCTTCTTGTATGAATATGACTGTGATAGTGTGTTTGGTGGTGGTAGGGAATGCCATTTATGTGTTGTGGCTGCCACCAGTCTGTCAGTCTGCCTCAAGACAGCAGAAACTAGCTTATCCCAATGCTTACCAATGACAGTATATAGCACTTTTTTTTACACTTTACAATTGCATTATTCATTCACTCCACAGTCACACTGATGGTGGTAAACTACGTATGTAATCACAGCTGCCCTGTGCCCTGACAGAGGTGTGGTGCCAGTCTGCGCCTACAATACCTCCAACCACCAAATCTCACAACCACATTCATTCATAGACAATGTGGGTTAAGTGTCTTGCCCAGGGACACAACGACAATATGCGCTCAGGTGGGGATTTGAACCGGCCACCCACCCACTGCGCTACTGCCGCCCCGATCATCAAGTAGCTTATCAAGTCTAAAGCTCACAATCTAACTTTGTTTAAATATTTGGCTCTACTGTTGGCAAATAATATAATAATTAGCTTTGTATCCCTGTGTACTGTAGGTAAAAATATAATATCATGGTTTTTAATAAGCCAAGTTCACGATTTTATCACAATTATAGCTGACTTTTAATTTTTTGTCTTACACAGAAGACCTTTTCAACAAATAAAATGTACATCCAATCCAGTGTTCATCATTATACTTAATAATATTTATTTTCCTGTTTATTAATATGAACACTGGCATTGTTACAGTAAAAAGAGAGAGAATAAATGAATGCAGTGAATCAGGATTACTTCTCAGATTAGCTCGATCTTTGTAATTTCATATCCCAATTTGATTTTTACATCCATATCGCCCACCACTATTGTCAAATAACTGATCAAGTCTAATGCAAATCACAATCTCACATTTAAGAACTTCATTTTGTAGTAATGAGGCTGTGTCTATAATAATTGTAGGCTCATGACTACTGACAATAACCAGGGTGAGCATTATTATACGGGTCACCTGCTCTATCGACTGATCTAAAGAGCGGCCGGATTATCAAAAATTACATTTTGAAGCAGTTTTGATGTTTTCTCAGTTTTTTTTAATTATAAAAAAACATAATAGCCAAAACATATAATATTAGTATTTTTATGTCTTTAAGTTATGTTTTGTCATTTGCTTCTGTTTGATGTAATTTTGCAATATTTCATACTTGCTCGAAATAAAAAAGAACTAACTACTAGTAGTGATGCACCGATCCAGCTTTTTCAGTCCCGATACCGATCCCGATATCTCGGTTTTGTGGATCGCCCGATATCCGATATTCACCGATACCAATGCAAAATTTGTATTATCCAAAATAATAAACCTAAACATTATTATAAAGCAGATATGAGACCAGATGACCCTCAAAATGTCTTACCTTTGTATTTTAAGAGTGACAATGTAATACAATGTCATTTGCCACATTATTTATCCGCTCATAATTAAGATAAAGTATAATAAATAATATTGGATCCAGTACCGGCTTTATTTACCGATCCACCGATCCAGCTTTTGGGCCTGGATCGGCACCGATACTCGATCCAGTATCGGTATCGGTGCATCCCTAGACAATTTCCCTTTTGCCAATACTGATAAATGATAAAATGATCCTAAACAAAACATTATTGATGTTTACATTTTTGTGAGCTGTATGATTCTATATCAGGCACTAAACTTTATGGAGTCTGACAGCAAAGATTATGTAAATGCTTTAGGCTGTTGAATTTTCCGCAACTTCCATCAAGCCAGCACCGTATTATCCGAGTAGATGTGCTTGACTCAGCCTTCTCCCACTGAGCAGGATGACGCTCATCTCTGTGGGAAACTGGCACAATAAGTTAAGAGCCAAGTGTCCTCATTACTGATTCTGAAATAAGTTATACACTAAATCAATGATAATAAACACATTTGACCTGTTGAATGGTCAATAAACTTAAGGATGGATCATTAAGCATTATTATTACATAATGCTGGACATGACCCTATCTTCTGATTTCAGTTACAGATCTTTATTTATGTATATATTGTCATCTTTTTGTTTTGTTGTCATGTTTGTTGATTTTCCTCCCTCCTCATCTTTGCACAGGCTGCTAAACGGCAGTGGAGCTTAGGTGAGAAGGTAGGGAGCTCCAGAGGAACCAGGGTGAGCAGGCCATACGTTTGTGTTTCTGTTGGTTTGCACTGTGCTGGCTTCACCTCAAGTAACAGTAGCTTCTCCTCATCTTATTGGCTAATCACTGTCTAGTTCTACTCCCTACTAACTCTAGTTGTAGAATGTACATACTGTAACAGTGACCTAACAGTACTCCCATTTTAATCCATTATTTAATTCAACTTTTTGTGTGCACTGCAGACACTTGGGTGATTTCTTCTAGTTGGTGTTGGTAACCATATTTAACTAAGACTTATGATATAGTTTTTTTGTATAGTGACTTCAAAAAAATACTCTACTTCTTATTACATTTGTATTAAAACTATTATCAATAGGTATTACGTTGGACCTTTCATTAAGTGTTCTTATGAGTCATGTGTGACCTCTGGCTGCATTAAAACAAACATCTCCTTTTCCTTTACAAAACATTCTTGGGCTATTTTTGTCTTTAAACCCTCTGTCCAAGTACTAAATACTCAATCTTTCTGGAAGTATCCTATGTATACATCTAGCTTAGTAGTTTAACAAGCACAGTTAACTATCCTTAATAATCTTTTATGATTGTATTTTAAAGTTAGCAGTTAAGATATTCATTTTAGAATACAATTATGATCTCTGTAATAATTTTAAATAAAAATGTCATAGTACAAATTGGTTTCTATCTTGTTCAAAATTGAGTTTAGACCAAAGTATTAGCTAACCATTCTAACCTTAGTATTTGTCTCCCTCTACAGTAGCCAGTATGTTTTTAGCCAATCTCTGCATCTCTTGTGTCTTTTTAAATGTGTGCAGGATTTGCAGCAGGTGATGGTTTCAGGACCCAACCTCAATGAGACCAGTATCGTATCAGGTGGCTACGGTGGCACAGCTGAGGGCATTATCCCCACCAGCTCAATCAAAGGTACAAGCATGTTTATTTGTTCATATTCAGTTTGATCTTTTTTTTATATAATGAATGTAGTCACTGAAAGGAGATCCCAATAATCATTATTTTTGCATGATTTCTGGATGTAATTCAAACACTAATCAGTTTTGAGCTTAAATAGCATGTATCTGCAAAGCAATTACCTAAATACTCCTGTTTCTACCTTCTTTTTCCCAGGCCCTGCCATTCGCTACAATGCACAGTTTTATAAAAGGATTCAAGTGACAGGAATAGGTGGCTTGTTACTACATTAGTGAATCAGAGCTCTTTTCTACTATGCTGTTTTCACCTTATCGCAAAGCATACATTTATCTTAATTTGTAACATTTGGGTAACATTGGGAATATTTCTGAAACTACTTTGGATGTCTTTTTACTTGGATACTGAGTTTGCTTGGAACAGGTGTCTTTATCATCTGTGGGATTGTCTCTTTTTTTGAGTAGTGCAGATTTTCATTAGAAGTTATGGCTTATGTTTGACTTAGCTAGCAGTAATTAAACGTACACAGCAGCAAATATACAATACGCTGTCCTTCATAATCACTGTTCATCACTTGTTTGTCATTCACTAAACATTTGTCTTCTGATCTTTGTTTTTGTCTTGTCCTCCTCTATCCTACCCATGTTAAACCCTTTCTTGTCACATTTCTGCATGTTATAATCCTTTTAACTCCTCAAAACATACATTTTTGGTACCCATCCCAACTGCCCACCCAATATCACAGATCTGCGTATGAAGGCCAGAAGAAATAGTGTTCCCCCTGTCATCCGCCACTTAAGTCAATCCCATCAATATCAAGGTACTGAAGGGAATATCTAGACCTAAAAAATAAGAAAACGTTCTGGAACTTGAGTTGTAAATTGTACTCTAAAGTCTAGCGTTATCAGACATGTTATGTGTGCTGCTTGTCCTTTTCTGATTTGGGTGGTGGTACAATGTATTTTTTCCCTGGGTTGTGTAGGTGTTCTCAAATCAATTAGCATAATTTGGTTTTAACTTTTACAATATTGCCTTTTCAATCAGGTCCCAACATGAACCACAGCAGCAGCAGCTCCTCCATGACTGCAGAAGAAACGACCAAAGGTGTGGCTGTGGAGAAAATAGAACAAGTGAAGAAGTGGGGTCTCAACACCTACAAGGTACATTATAGTGTTAAATACAGCCACTGTTAAATGCTTTGATCTTAACTTGTTTCTGCTTTTTCCAAAAATGGACTGTAGAAGATATTTTTAGCCATCAAAAACACAGTAACCAATGATTCTACTTTTGAACTTGAATGCTCAAATGCCATTTTATCACTTGCATAGACTCACTAAACATTTGACTAGATAGAAAGCATTCGGCCAGTGTAGTTTTTTCCCCCAATATGCACCTCTAAAATAAATGCTTATAGTGTCATTTTTGTGTATTAGTACAGTTTCCTGTAAATGTGGAAAATATCAATAAATAGCAAAGTATCACACTGTGTCTGGCATTATGTCTGAACTGAGAAAGTGATAGTGGTCCAGTAGTCCCTGCAGTAATCTTTAGCCTTCTTAGTGTGCATCTGTATAACGCTATTCATTTATTTACAGCACATTAGTATTACTTTAGATCAAATCAACTGCTTTACTAACCATAAAATGCTGAAATGTTACTTAAACTCTGTGTTTATCTTTTGCAAAAATTAATAGTTTTGGAGAGTAACACTATTGTTTAATTTGTAAACAAAAATGTTATTAATATGAACAACACCCAGAGAAGAGACTAACAGTCAGCAGCCAGGGGATATTATGTGAATCCAGATCAGTCCCAAATATTTTCTTCCTTGTGCTAGTACTGACTTTCCCTGAATGTTTTATTCAAATCACTTCAGTAATTTGTGTGGGAAGTTGCTAACAGACACACACACTGCGCGCACACCAACACACCCTATAACATTACCCCATGGATGGAGGTAATAACTAGCTAACCTTTCCCTGGTAATTCATCGGAATGTAAAAGCATTTGGATACATAGGGTAAAGTGTGCCACCTTGTGTTCAAAGCAGAGACACACAGTAAAAGAAGAAAATTATATAATACTGTATGCCTGTATGTACCATTGAATTGTAGTACAACAACAACAACAACAGTTTTCACTGATTTGTGTGTTATTTGTCCATGTGGTGTTAGTGTACAAAGCAAATGATCTCGGAGCGCTTTGGTCGGGGGTCTCGGACTGTTGACCCTGAACTGGAGGCTCAGATCGAGGTGCTGAGGGACACTAAGAGGAAATATGAAAATGTCCTTCGATTAGCCCGAGCGCTGACCAATCACTTTTACAACATGGTGCAGACGCAGCATGCACTGGGCGACACCTTTGCTGACCTCAGCCAGAAATCTCCAGAGCTAAGGGTAACTTTATAATTGTTTAACTACTATAATTCTCAAAATGTTGTGTCCATTTCAAATATTATTTTTATATTATTGAAAATATTTATAATTTCTACATTTTCAGGATGAATTTGGGTACAATGCTGAGACGCAGAAGCTACTGTGTAAGAACGGAGAAACTTTGCTTGGTGCAATCAACTTCTTTGTTTCTAGCATCAACACACTGGTTAATAAAACTATGGAAGACACATTGATGACAATCAAGTTGTATGAAAATGCCAGGTATGTTTTCAATAACGAACATTAATTATAGTATTTAACAAAACAGACCAAACCAAACTACTGTATCCTAACCTAACAAAAATCCTTGTTAGATTGGAGTTTGATGCCTATCGGACAGACCTGGAGGAGCTGAGTGCAGGTCCTAGGGATGCTGTGACCATGGCCCGCATTGATGGTGCTCAACAACAATACCAAATTCAAAAAGACAAATATGAACGGCTGCGCTCTGACGTCATCATCAAGCTCAAATTCCTGGAGGAAAATAAGGTCAGCTGAAAGCAGCAAGAGACACTAAATACATGATTTGAGTACTCACACTTTACCTTATAATATAATGTATCACCCTGCAAGTTTATTTCTTCTTTTTTAAGGTGAAAGTGATGCATAAGCAGCTCCTCTTGTTCCACAATGCCATCTCAGCATACTTTGCGGGGAACCAGCAGCAGTTGGAGCAGACGCTGACACAGTTCAACATCAAGCTAAGGCCTCCAGGTGCAGACAAACCCTCCTGGTTAGAGGAACAGTGAGAGAAATGCTTCCTCCACCTGTTACCTGTTGAAGCCTCAGATAACAGAGGTCCAATCCAATGGAAACACATGCAGAAGATGCACATACAGTGACTAAGAGACATATACTGAATGAATGATTGGACAAGAGTGAGAGATGTGGACACAAAGATGCAGGGTATTTCTGATGAATGGATAAAGCAGCAGTTTACCAAGTGGCCAGTGTCATGGGGGCTTTCAGTGCCTAAATCCTGATTTTTGTCTCTCTAACCTTATACATGCATTGTTTCTTAAAACTATTTCTCCCTATGACGTATCTTTGAAGACTCTTAGTCATAATCAAGACTATGCCATGATACTGTCTTTGAGTGTTCTGCTCTGAGCAGAAATACTCTGACCCAGTAACAGAAGACTACTGGTGCAATGGTTAATCCATTATATACACTGATGTAACACTTACACTTACTACATTTCTTTGTGTGCCTCTCTACTGAAAATGATAAATGACCTGAATTTGTTTCATAAAAGGATACAGACAACTCATGATTTGGTAATATAAATTAGATTATGTATGTACAGTTTAAATCAATGAACAATTCACTTCACTTTAACAACGCATATATGGTATAGCCTAGATTGTGTCCAAATGATCATATTTATATTTTGATATCACTTCAGATAGTTTACAAATGAAGGATAATATACTACATGTAAGATGTGGAAAATGTTAGTGTGGTTCATTATGTGCAGTAGAAGTGCATAACCTCAAGTGATCCACAATAAAATAACTTGAACTAGTTATCAATGGTCACTGCCATTAAATTCAGTTTTTTTTTTACCCAAAGAGACTACTGCTGATCACTACACACAGATGAGGTACTGTATTTTTAGCCTCATGTGTCAGTCAAACTTGAAAATTCATTTTACTAATGTTTCAGTGTTTTAACTATTGACTTAGATTGTCTTTGTCATGCTGTTGTGTTGAGTTAAAAACATTCATATATTTTCTGTAACAACCACTGATGGCTAAGTATCCAGAAAAGGCAATGCCACAAGATAATGGTTTTGTGTTTTGTATACATAAATGTATTTTATCATTTCATAGTATGTGTTGGGAAGCTACAAATTTTGTAATGAGCATTATGAAACCAACACGGAAACAATTCCTCTAGCAATCCAACCAAGTGTGTATTCAAAGGAAAGCCTCTAAATCATGATCTCTGGTGACCATCTGATCGTGTTGCATTAACCATATCATCACTCGTATTGTGCTTTGTTGAATTTCTGTCAGTTTATGGCCAGTCCACCAGCCTTTTATCATCTGTATTTGCATGGCAGGCAGCAACGTGAGCTTCCACTTTGCGCCTCCATGGACTGGCAAAATGTCAGTCTAACATGCAGTTTCCTTTTAATGCTGTAGTCTTGAAAGGTGTCATATTATATTGTCATTTAAATATATAATTCAGACTTTTATTGATATTTCCGCAAATATGCCCAGACATACCCTTTGATCCAATATAAAGTTTATGGCAATAGAACTATTTTGGTCTATATTATCAGCTAATTTTAAGCTAAACTATATAATGTATATGAAATGCCACTCCTCTAGCAGGCTTTAGATGTTGCTAAGTCGGAACCAAGATTTATAACAAATTTTTATTTGTGTACAATCAATATTTTGTAGGCTGGACTGGTATGTTGTACTGTATGGATGACTGCACATAGTGGTATTTATGAAGTTAAAATTAATGAAAATTTAATGTGATAATCTGCCTTCATTCCTCACTCAAACTCCCCAATCCACTACTGAAGGAACAAGATTAAAAATTACACATTTGCAAATACTTGTCCTGTTTCTTTTCTTACAATAATACATTAATCTAAAAGAGTATTCTAGATGGAAAGAACATAGAAGTTATTTAGTATGGTGAAATATATAGAATTATCTTGGTCTAAATATTTTTTTACCAAGTGACATATCCTTTATTTTTATGTTTTTATCCGTTTCATTGAGGGGGCGGGCCCTGTCTACTGCTCTTGATTGTGATTGGTGGATGACTGTCTTTGCACCTGTGACTGATTGTTTGTGGTACAGACTGTGATGGCCCTCAGCAGCACGAGGTGTTAACGAACTGACGGCTACATTTTAACAAAAAACGGTGAGTAGAAATAAGTATAAGTGTTCGGCTGTTTTGTAGTTTTCTAGTAGGCAATATTATTTGTTTTGGGAAATAAAGTATGGAACTAAACAGCCACTTTGTGTATGCCAAATTTAGCAGAAAATGTTTTTTTAATAAATGTATTTGGCTTAATCAATCGATGTCTTGTGGCAAAACCCTAGTAGGTCTATAGCGTTTTTGGACAAACAGGCAAAAGCTTGAACAAGCCTACTGTTCCCCTGTTTTGTGCATATAAAAGCAGGGATGAAGTGTAACATTTGGTGAAAGCAAAAGACAAAAAAAATGTAGTAGCCAATTTGATTAGTCAAAAGCAGTCATCATTTTGGGATTCTGGGAAGAAAACATCACTTCTCACACTTAACTTCATCTCACTTGGTACTATATTTTGTAACTATAAATTGTTTGCCCTTTCTCAGGTGCGGGTGGCCTTTGTTAGGACCCCTCCCACTGCCCCTTGAGATCAAGAGATGGAGAAAGATGAATTGCTGCTTTTACAGACTGCCTTTTCTCTCCAGTGCTCTCCTCAAGGTCCTTCTGCTCTTGTCCCATCTGAGGATGTGTCAAATAAGGCTTGCCTTGTTCCTGATATTTTTACAATTGGACCTCCCTCTCCCTCTCCCTCTCCCCCGCCACCACCTCCACTTATGTTACCTCCACCACCACCACCACCACCACCACCTCCTCTGCCCCCTCTGCCCCCTCCTCCACCACCTTTTGCAACACCTCAAACTTTTGGGTTGAGTAGCATGCGCCGTTCTATGAAAAAGCTCAACTGGGACACCATCCCAAGTCAGCGTGTCCTGGGTAAAGTAAATGTTTGGACATCTAAAAAGACCAAGAGAGAACTGGTGCTGGATATACAAAGCATGGAAGAGCTTTTCAGTCAAGTGGAGAAGCGTGCCTCAATACGCAGGACCCCGGGGCAGAAGAATCATAATGATGTGGACCTCCCAAAGGAGCCGCAGGTAGAAGCTTAAACCCAATTTGTGTGTATGTGTGTGTGTGTGTGTGTGTGTGTGTGTGTGTGTGTGTGTGTGTGTATGTACGTATATATATGTACGTACGTATATATATGTACATATGTACGTACGTATATATATGTACATATGTACGTGTATATATATGTACATATGTACGTGTGTATATATATGTACATATGTACGTGTGTATATATATGTACATATGTACGTGTGTATATATATGTACATATGTACGTGTATATATATATAT
>JAVQKG010065497.1:0-10562 GCA_036025885.1 Hypseleotris bucephala
CTTACCCAGTACACCACTGTCATTTACATAAAAAACATGAAACATGTGTCTTTGTATATTCTGGTTCATATTTCCATGTAATTATATAAAAAAAAAACACTGGGTAATTCCATAGAAATTGAATTGTAATTACACACATTTACGAGGTTATTAAGTATTTGTTACCACCTTATTACCATACTATTACCATATCATTACCGTGCCGTAATGTAAAGTTTTACCTCTAAATTTAGTAATGGCAATACAATGAAAATGTCAAATGATGATCCAGTTTTATACAATTACGAATTTTAATGTTTAAAGTTGTGAAAAAATGCATTTAGGTTTTTTCCTGACAATCGACAAAAGCAATCATGGTAAAGCTTTACATTATGGCACAGTAATAATACGGTAACAGATTGGTAATAGCGTGGTAACAAATAGTTAGTAATTATTATAAAAAGTGTAATTCTATAGAAATTACACTAATTACACAAAATTACAAGGTTATTAATTTTATTTCTTACCACCTTATTACCATGCTATTACCATATTATTACTGTGCCGTAATGTAAAATTTAACCACTATCACTAAAACTTGAATCATTTCAGTTAAGATAACTAAAACTTTGGCGCAACTGGGCTCCCTAATTAATTTGAGTTGAACGTACTTGTCAGGTTTTACAGTGTAGAAAAAAAACTGAAAAATATCAAACATTTTTGTTAGTGATAAATATCGGGGCATAATGAACCGTCTGCTGATCCAAGTCACAGATGCGATAGTCCGCTTGTTATAAGTGATGTGTGGGCTTGTTCTTTGGTGGTGTCACTTGAAAAAAATTGCCATTTGTGGGTTGTGTTTGTTTTTTTGTTTTTTTGGCTTAAGTGTGGAAGGAGCCATCACGCTAAAAAGGCTAATAAAACACAGCAAAAAGGCTCCAATAGGGCCTATACAGTAGCCTCTTTGTAGTATGTATAGTAATTACTATTGGTTTTATTCTTGGTCGCATGTTTCTCTCACACGATCTGGCAACACTAATCTAACTGCAATTGTGAACACCCTTTTATTAAGAGACCCGTATGCAACATGAAACAGAACATCTCTATTTTGATGCTTTCCAGTGTTGTAATACCATAAAATGTATCCCTGCCAAAAAATCTCTTTGAGAAGGTTGTATCACATAAGCCCAACTTATAACTCTAAAAGGAGAAGAAATAGCTAAGACAGGTAGCCACCATTAAATTAATTTCAACTCTTACAATTAATAAAAATGATGACTGTGAATTGTCCTTAGTCTGTTTAGCCACAATGCACTCCATATGCAACACGGCAGCCACATGTGCATTAGACAGTAAATGACATGAAGCTGTAATGTTGTCTGAAGGGGGAGAGAAACATGCACTCTTCAAGGTAATGCATAAGATATGGTGCTATAAAACACTGGAGGGCATATCAATATGCAGGAACAAAGCCAGGAATTAGACCTAGCCCTGGGCAACATAAATAGGTGTAGACTTGGTTCAGGCTTGGTTATGTCCTAGTTAAGACCTACCTTTTAATATCTAGTTTAGACCTGATTAAGATCTGAATAGACTTGTTTTACTCTAGGTACAGAGCTAGATTAAACCAGGCTTAGTATTGAGATCTTAGAGCTTAGAACTACTTTATAATAATAACAAATAATAATGCATCGATTTTATATAGCGCTTTTCTGGCCACTCAGAGACACTTTACAATTGCATAATTCATTCAGGCTCACTACAGACCTGGGTCTACTAGGCCGCGCGCCCGGTGCACAGTGACTTACGGCGGAGTCCTGGGACTTGTTAGTGCTTTCAGAACAGCGAAAGTGCTCTGTAAAGAGGACGGGTGTTCTGATGAATATGTTTACCTACCCGAAAAAGAAAATCAGTGCCTGCCTGCACCTCCTGCACTTTGTATAACCCCGTACTGTCGCTAAAGCAGGTTGCGAGCGAAGCTAGCTCCCCAGACCGCTCCCCTGTAGCTCCACACAAAAACGTCATTAAATGTTATTTTTTACTAAAAATGTGATGTATTGCACCTTTAAGCAGAAAAAGATGCAGACACAAAGAGAAGCATGAGGTGTGGTGTATTCAAAATGCCTTATACTGTATTAGCATGCATTAAAAGATGTACAAGAATACACTATTGCTGAAGAAAGGGGGTTTCAGGCCTATGATGTATTCAGCAGACACACATGCAGCAAAGTACATAGACTCATCAACATCTGAGTGGCATTCTTCATTCACCTAGACTCTGTCACATTGTGGTAAATGGGCTTATTTTGAATGAGAGGCAAGACAGAGTGATGGGCTGCAGTGAGCAATAGAGGGACTGAGGGACTGAATCAAATGATATGAGTAGGCAAAATTAAGCTCCAATGCAAGTGGAACACTTCACAAGAGAGCCAATTCCAATTCCACAGCACTTAATTTAGGATTTGTATGGTTCAGCAGCAGCATGCTACTGTAGTAAGCCACCTAAGGACAGAGATAGAGAGGCAGCCAGCAAAGAGTCATCAAGACCCACGAGGGATACAACACACACAAACCAGACCTCAAAATCCCTGGCGTTTTTACTATCTTTTAAAAAATAAATGAAAATGTAATGATGTTAAACACCAGACTTAATGGAGATTTACAGAAAATAGAAAATCCCATGGAATTAAAAAGTTATTTAAATGTTTAAACCAAATTACTTTTTACTCTTTCGCGGTATTTTGAAAACACTGTATAAACCTAAAATACAACATAAAATTGCACCTCGCAGAAAACAATATACTACAAATAGAATTTCTGTATGGTGCTGACTAATTGATTGTTTGAATAGCTGACATTTAAGAGACATTTTTGCTTGTAGTATGTACTGTATTTGTGTTCATACCTGGTTCTCTTTGAAATCAGAACTCTCATAGTCATATCCGAGCTGGGCGTAATAGTTGTTCCCAAAGCTGTAGAGGTGTCCACCCTGTGTCCATAAGAAGGAGTGCCTGCTTCCACATGTAACACCCACGATCCTGTCCACACCGGGATAGTCCTGCTGGGGCAACTTCACTTCAGTTGGATGGTCTTTGACTTTACCCTCTCCATCACCCAACCTTAAAAAAAAAAAAAAAAAATTGTCTACGAGAATTTGTGACACACTCACTGGTCACAGTACACCTTGTACCAAATAACACAAAAAGGTTTTCTGTTGCTTGGTTTATGTTTTGTAGCAGCCGTATTATATTTTTCAAACTTTGATGTACTAAGTGGCAGATTCTTTACATTTCAAACTATTTTCTGTAAACATGACAAACTATACACAACTGCATGTAAAAATCCATGTTTAATTACAGGTAAATAGTCTACTTAAAGTGGCCAGTGAGTGTAAAAAATACAATTAGATTTGGGCCTTTTACAAGTCCTATTTGTATAAAGTGCATTTCTAAATGAGCTGTTATGTCCCTAAACTTTAGATTTTAAATATGGTTAAAGTTTTTCTGTCCTAATTGTGAGTGAACAAAGAACATCCAAGTCCTTTTTTTGAGATGAGCTGGTATCCCCTTCCCTGCCCCTGTGACCCATTGGCTTTCAGTGGCTTCAAATACACACTCCTTGACTCCTTACTTCTTTATAAAACACTCCTCTTTGTATTTCTTTCCTTGCGCCAGAGCATCATAACCTCCAATGCTCTGGCCATATTTTGCTAGTTTGCGGTGTGTCTGTGAAAGAAAAAAAAAATAAACAGTCTTCACCATTATTTCCACAAACGGGGAACGAAAGGTCCTTGCCCCGCCGTCCCCACGAGAGCCTCTGTATTGATTACAACAATGCTTCAACTCTAGACAAGACCAACTCCGGGGTCAGGCTGCAATTTCCATCAGAAAGTTTGCCGGTTTTAAATTTACACTGCTTCCTCGTATACTTTTCCCCTTTCTTTAGCCCTCCGGTGAGACTACCAGGAGTTATCAGAGTAGTAGTGCTTGCTGGTTGTGTAACAGAGGATGCACTCACCCTTTGCTCTTGCAAGTGGGTGTTGTGGAGCTCCAACTATAGGCTCCTCCAACTATAAGCAACCCACTTGAGAGCCCACCATGACCTGCTTAGAGGAGCCAGAGCTTTGGAGAGAGGAGACAGACAACATGGAGGAAGACTAGCAGACGGGACAAGGTGCTGTAGATGATGATGAAGAGATGGTAAGAACAGATTCCTTTCTTGGTTTCTTTTAACTATTTCTTTTAGTTCTTGCCAGGTTTTAAGACTTTTTTTAAAGGGCTACTGAATCACTAGCGCTCCCGGGCCCTTCCACATTAGTGTAGTCAGACAGTCAGGACTCTTGGCTGGAAAACTTTTAACAAGGAAACTCATCAAAAGAAAGAGAACTTGTGTTTGTGGTTAACTGTGTCTTGCAGATTGTCTGTATTTAAAAAGATTATTGTCAAGAAAAGTAGTAATAATAATTGTAGTGAATATTTTAAAAAAAACTTACTGTCCACTGGTGCCATTGCCCCATGCAAATATCTTGTTGTCAGCTGTGAAGACAGGAGAAAGAAGAAATATGAGATATAGTGATATGTTGATACCAAAAAGGTAGCTCTAATTCCAAACATTGGCACTGAATATTTGTTTTCAACATTACTGATGTTAATAGACAGAGGTGCAAATTAAACAGTGCATTATAGACTGTATGGGAATTGTTCTAGTTAATTACTAGCCTCTAGGTTGCTGACATCATTTTAAAAATGTTTACCATACTAATGACAATTTGACAATATTTAAAGAAGTAAGACTTTTTATGAGGTAGTGATGAAAAAGAGTAAAAAGTTCACTTGTGGAATACGTCACATCACACAAAAAATACAAGTATCTATGTTGTATTGAGGTGCAGTGTCATGCCCGGTCAAAAGATTTATCGACTAAGGCAGAATAGCAAAAAGTGTAACACAAAGTGATTTGGCAACAAAACACATAAAAATAGACAGTAAAATATATTTAAACCTAAAAATCTGCTGTTATTTTGAATAAAATAAAATAAAAAGTTATCAATTAAATTAGGCCAGCTTTATTGATGCACTTATAACATTTTAGTCAACTAAGCCTTTAATGACCTATTAATCGTGACTAAAGGCTAAAGGCTGTCAGCCCTACTGGATACAATATAAAAAGATTTATTTGAGATATTGTTTAATTACATGATGCTTAAGAGTGTGTTAGGGGCATGTTTTGTCCTGGTGTATAGACAGAACAGCCGTGTCAGTGGGCGGACTCATCACGCTGTGTGAAGTTTGATTAATACGGCCTCGACACAGAGTTCAGACACTGGGGCCACCTCTCACACACCCTGCTGTAAAATAATGAGCCTTCAGTGGCATGGAATAATATACACGGGTGGAGCATGAGACAATTCCTTAGTCCTATAGTCCAAGCTCAATATATTCAAATGAAATGAAGAGAGGAGGCCTAACTAATTAGACATGTCTCAAAGAGAAGAAGCGGGCTATATATTTCTCCTTTTATGTACATGTACTTAACTGTCACCTCGCTGCTCTAACAATCCACCCTGACACATTTGCATAGGCTTTCTATAAATACATAGGACCTCTACCTGTACCAGCAGTCTTGCCTTGAACAGCGACAAGTCTTATTGGTCTTATGGGAGCTAAACCACTGCAGGGTTAACAGCCAATAGCGACGGGCTTTACTCATCAAGCCACAGCCAACCCCTCATACATTATAGAGTAGACCTTATGATTTACCTAAGCTTGTCAAAAGAAAAAAATTATCAGGCAAATGTGGCGTAATAAATTGTAATCCATGCTGCATATGTTTGACTCGTGACCCTTGGCATTTCAGAGGTGGAGATGGAAGAAAAAGTGTGTGAGAAGGAACTTGAAAGGTAAATTACTACTTGGAAAACTTTGAAGCGAAAAAGGTGCAAAACATTTTTTATATAAGAGGTACAAATTTTAATCACTTACAAACTAATGACAAAGAATAAGAGAGCGTGTTAGTTGATCTGACAAGACAATATCTGTGCAAGTATACTGAAAATGTTAAACTGTGAATAAATGTATGTTTTGTTATGCTATGCTTCGCAACAGTTTATACACAGTTATTTTCCATGTGTGAGTGTTTAAATGTTTGCCTTATCGAGTTTAGGTGCAACAATATGTTGCCTCTGTATATTTCACATCAGTGTTAATTAACTGCTATAGTATGCAGATAAGTGCATATGTGAACTGCAAACCCCAACTTCACAAAACATAACAGAACAAGAAAGCACTCAGTGTGCGGACCTCCGCCAAGGCACCTCATTTCTATGGATCACTCCCAAGATGTAAAGAGCACGTTGTTTAATTTTTGACCAGATAGGTGCAGTATTTTTTCAATGAAGTTGCTAACAGATGCCATTCTTTATAAAAATCCTGAATCCAGTTATTCAGATCACTTCCAAAATGTAATCAATTGTTTCTAGTGTCACTCCTGATATTCCTTGAGAATTTCATCCAAATCCGTTAAGTAGTTTTTGCGTAAAATTACTAAAACACACACACAAACAAACAAACACAAACTACTTGGCAGATGTAATTAATATGCTGATTACAACACTGAAACACACAACAATTACATACATACATACTTTCTAAGCAACAATATCAGTTACCACTACAAGTAGCAAAAGCAACTAATAGTAGCTTGTCTTGTATATAATAAAAATATTACTGTTCAACACCAAAACAAAAAAAGCACAAAGAACCGTCATAGCAAGTTGGTAGCTAGAAAGAAGTTAACTTAAAAAAATACCAAAAAAAGTGGAGAGTTGCTTCAAGTTAACTTTCTCAAGCTTGAGTCCTCACTGGAATAATGAAATAAAGATGAGACTGAAAATGCAACAATGCAAAGGGAATAAAAACAGTGACTGTCCCGGAGTTTTGTGTGTGCTTTGTTTTTCCTTTATTTCGTTACTTTTTTGTTTTCTTGTTTTGCTCTTTTAACTCTTGAGGATTGCTGTGTGGGAGTATGATAAATAGAGGTGCTAAGAGCGTGTAAAAACCAAAACACCAAAATATTGGCAACTGATATAGTCAACACAAACAAGCACATTATCAACAATCTGTGTAGAGGGATACAACATTTTACATTTCCAGTAGTACATTTCAAGGACACATCTCAACAAGACTATGGCTATGTTTCCTGCTTTATACTGGGTAAATATAACATTACATAACGTTAAAAAAAGGAATGTAAACTTTTTACAAAACAAATTTTTTAAATACATCGACTTTTTTCTCTTAACAAGACAAAAATAATTAGTTAATTTAAAAAAACATGAATTTGATGGTTAATATTACAGTTTTTTTTCTCATTAAATTGTTATTGTGTTTCAGCACATTATCAGCCACATCTGAATTGTGCCTACTAAAAATTCTAGTAGTTGGTATTCTCTGATGTGATGAATGCTTGCCTTAGTGGCCAGTGAGGGAAAAAGTTTATGTAAAGCCCTGGTTACAACATCATCATATCATTTACATCATTTCACCTTGTACAATCACACCCATGTTACCCTCACAGTGGCAGATGTTTGTGCCCTTATTTACCCACCTCTCCAGCCCCCCACCTTGGTGTCTGTGTGGCAAGGGCAGCTGCTGATGTGAGGAGGGGCGCAGAGGTCGACAGTGCTACATCAGTCTGACGTTCAAAACTGATGGGCAGGCCCGAGCTCTGTG
Organism: Hypseleotris bucephala; assembly: GCA_036025885.1. Classification (NCBI taxonomy): domain Eukaryota; kingdom Metazoa; phylum Chordata; class Actinopteri; order Gobiiformes; family Eleotridae; genus Hypseleotris; species Hypseleotris bucephala. The sequence continues at coordinate 7,710 of JAVQKG010065497.1, forward strand.
GCACACTGGCAGGGGCTTGCCATTCACCCTCCTTTGCCCCCTGCTGGCGCCCTGCTAGTCTCTGCCTGTAGTTTATACCAAAAACCAGGCACCAACAGCAGCGTTCCAGTGGCTGGTGGCCTATTGCTTTGCTCCCCCAATAAAAATAGCCCATCCCATTATTCTTCTAGCTCCCCAGAGGCCACAAGGTCTCCGGCATCATTACCAGGACTAAGGATCCGACTCCACTGCACCCCTCCACCCACCCCACCTCTCTTCACTAATTATAGGTCAAGTACTCTTTTTGTAAATTATCAAACCTTTGTTCTTATCAAGAAAACTCAACATGATGTTATGATACTACTTTGACGGGCACAAAAGTAGATAACGCAAGAGCTGAGAAATGTTGTAAAAATTAAAGAGGTTGGGAAATTTTCAATTATAAAACCAAGCTAATTTGGTATGACCAGCGACTGTCATGCATGGTGACGGAGCTCCATTATGCAGTCATTTGAGCTCTTTCAAATTAGTTATGTTAATGTCCTGCGTGTGAATGTAACACTTGGATGGGACAAGATTTCAGCAATTAATTTCTACAGTCAGCAGAGAGACAAGCAAATTTATTTTCCCCCCTCTCAGGGAATTGGTGGCGGAGGGTGCGCGGGAGGGGGCGAGAGCATTCTGGAGCAGGGAACAAGCTAAACACAAGACCTAAATAAAGCCTGAACAATGGGAGCCAATGCCTCCTCATTCATTCAATTGACAATGTTTTGCAGCTTAAACCTGTTTTATTAATTATGTTTGACATTTCCTTAATTAGTTTCATTTACACCAAATCAATCCCTGCTGCTGTACGGCGTCATTTATCATTTTAAAAAATTTGCATAGCCCGCGCTGACTTTTTCTACTTAATTATACATTAAAAGTGTCAGCCGCGCTTGCTGCCTGGCATTATCTGAGGCAGAAAGGTTTGTGGCTGGACGGGGGTGGCATTAATCATCGGGGCGGGCGCGGTGGCAAGGGGTGCTCCCGGTCGCCAGCGGGGGAGCCAAGCGGGGCTTCTCATTTTCCAAGGCCCGGTGCTTTTGGGGTTGTGATGACCTTAATGACCTATGGGGAAATGCAGACAAATTTATGACCTCCAGGCCTAAAAACATCCACAGCTTGTTGATAAACCTGCAAGAGAAAAGAAGAGGAAAGAGGAAAACAAAAAATAAAACAAAACATTCATACAAACATTCAAAGATAAGTGTTGGGTGACTTGGTGAATAGGTGAGAGAGTGAATCAGTGTGTATCTGGGGCTGGCCATTGTCCAGAGTTTACTCCACCTCAGGCCCATAGTTGGTGGGATAAGCTCCAGCCATCTAGGTAGCTTATCCAAAAGATCAAATTAAACTCAAAAATCATACCAACTTTTGTTCATCCAATCATCATCTTACCACTCTATTTTTCTCTTCTATTCTAGTTCTAGCTCAGTTGTTGGTCATTAACAGATTGGCGATTACGTTTACATTTGTGAACAGTGAGCGAACCGACAGCCCAAACACCTGGAAGGCCCGCTCTTGAGTAAATCTTCAGAGTGTTGAGGTGAACATGGCTTTACAAATCATCCATTCAGGAGGAGAGACAGAAATTGGCAGGTAGGTAGAGCCGCGGTGTCAGGAGTGAAAATTACTCTAAAATTTAGAGAGGCTCGGCGAGTGTGAGTGTGAATAGTGAAAGCCATGGGTGTCATGGTGCACTATGTTCACATGAGAAATCAAACAAGTGTATTTTGAAAGCGAGTCAACACTTTAGTGGTTTTGGAGAACAGGAATGTTTGATGTCAAAATTAAATACAAAATGGTTTTACTCAGGTATTGCTTCATACATAATAGACTGCATGAGATCCATGCTTAAACGTGTCTTTACATTGCAATAGGATTCACATTTTGAGATGAACAATTATAATCATTGAAATACAGTATATACCTTATATCAATAATTATCAAGGTATTACAGCACGTTGTTTTTTTTTCTCTTCTTTTTCAGTGAGTGCAAGGGTAACAAATTTATTATTAATACAACTTAGCAAATTGTAGTCAAATATACAGTTACATTTTCTCAGGACTTGTACTGCATCACAAAGAAAAAAGCCACATAGAAAGTCAAAGTTTATTAGTATCACAGTATATGGAAAATTTATCATAACATTTTGGCTGAATAAAATAACAGTAAAATGAATGGTGAGTGAGTATTATGAGCTGGTCAATGGGAAAGAAAGTTGAACTTCAGCCTAGAATAGAAAGTCCCCTGAATAAGCTGTATCAAGATGTAAAAAAGAAGGCTGTAGGCTTTACTTGCAATGTCCTTCAAGGGGAACACAATGGAAAGGGCTGGCAACAAAGAAGCTGATGAAGTGGCTAATGCCCTGACATGCCCCAACAGGAGCGGCGGGGGGCGGCCAGAGGCGGGTACGAGGGCATGGCTCACTGCCTCGCCTGGCTCCAGCTAAACTAATCTGGTAATGAAAGATACAAATACTGGTGCAAGAGCTTGTAATACCAGCAGGACATAGAAGGAAATAGTGTAAAAGTAAAATATATATAAATACTATTACTACTGGAAAATAGTAAAACGATTCAGGTTTCCATTTATGATGTATTCTAAATATTTGTGTTAAGTATTTTATAAGTTTCACAAAGGTGCCATGGTTTAGCTGTTTACATATTGCCATAAAAACAGCGGTATCGAAAATAGTATTTGCGTGTAGAGAATTTTTCAGAGCACTAATTTCAAATTCTAGCACTGTAACAATAGGTCTAACTCAGATTGTTGAAGCAGTTTGGGGAAAGAGAAGTATGAGACATGTTTAGTTAAGTTTTAATGTGGTG
>JAVQKG010065518.1:0-12709 GCA_036025885.1 Hypseleotris bucephala
ATCAATTATTATTAATCGAAGAAGTACCAAACTCAGTGTAGTTCAGCGTCTTCATCATATGTAACTGTCCATAAAGGTAGAAGAAGATGGGGCAAAAACTCTGAGTTATTGCATCTTGAAATTTAATCCTTAATTAATTGATTACTTAATTACTATTCATCGCAGATGTACCCAAATCGATACAGTTCGGCATCCTTATAGGGTCTAAGCATATGCAAAGTTTCAAAGTGATCGGGCAATTCGTTTTTGAGTTATCGCGGTTACAGGGCCAATCTGCGGACGCGGATGCGGATGCGGACGCGGACGAACATAAAACCATAATATCGCCGAACGCATTTTCGCGTTTCGCCGATATAATTATACAAGAACTGTGCTGTAGGCCTACTAATTGCAGCAGGAACCAGAGAATCAACACAATACTTGGTAGGCAAAGTAGGTAATATATACACTCACTGGCCACTTTATACTGCTCAAAAGGCCACTGATGCAAGAAGTCATAGTAACTTAGCCTACTTTAAGCCCAAATTCAGATGACCATCTCTGAAGGGCCAAAACGTCAAACCTTATGTTGATAAATAGCAGCACTGCATTAGACCACACTGGGATTACTTTATTAGGCACAAGATCTTCACATAATGAAGTTCCCAATGAGTGTAGAAACGTGAACATACTTTTTGAATGTTAAGGTGATAGTGATATGCCTACTAAAATCATTTAATTGAACGTATACTGTACGTCAGTTGAAAGTCTTGATGATGTGTCTGTGGACAAAATGTGGGATGTAATACTGCCCCCTAGCAGTGGCTATCATTACTACCTTGTATGCTGTACAAAAAGGTTTCTATTTATTATTATTAATTCTTCCAATTATACTCCATTAGATATATAAAAAATAAATTAGTTGCTACCGCATATTTAGATAATTGCAACAATAAATTATGTCTTAAGGTACTGGTACTGACAGTAAATAAAAAAAAAAAAAAGTAAATACTAAGGTAATTGTAAATGTATATAATCAGGATAAAAGTTATGCTTTATTTTCACTTAAATCTTTCTCAGGCAACCATGATTGTAGTTTATGTAATTGTAGTTCTATGCTTTTGCCACTAGATGGTGGTATTTGATTATAAAAAAACTACTGTATGGCTTAAGAAAATAGATGATGCTGTGAGTTAAGCAATTGGTATTTGAAAGTTAAGTTTTAACCTTGGATTTTAACTTTGACACACCATTGTCTTTTACAAGTTTACATTTTTATATTACACATTGTTATAGTACACCAATTGCTGGATATGCCTGAACCTCCTCCTTGACTCCACACTTTGCCCTTTTCCCTAGTAATAAAATATCAATATTGAGATGATTGCAGCAAATTTAGTTTTCTTTTTCATCCTTGGCAGAAATAAAATCAATCATTAAACCTGATCTCGACTCCTCAGCTGCGACCTCTGCAGTGCACAAAGATGCTGACAGGCCTGTACTGACAATGCAAATTCACCTTATCGTGTAGAAAAGTGTAGGGTGATGCCATTTGTAGGATATCAATAGTTCAAATCGCATTGTAAGCACTTTCTCTGAAATCAAATCAGTAACAGTAATCAGTAAACAAAACATGCTGAAATATAAAACATGCTGAAATATATTAGTTACAAATGATAACTTACAAACACCTCATGACTTCAAAGACTGGCCTGACCCAAGGCTGCAGCAGACTGAAAAATAAACCACATACTGCAATTGTGTAACAGCCTAAACCAAGAATAGCACTGTTCTAATGCATTTTGACTTTATGCATTGTAATATGTTATATGCTTAAGTTGTGTTGTCAATTTTAAGGGGACTAATTATGTCATAAATGAAGATTTTCAACTTCTTCAAAGCTGTTTCTTTCTCTCTGATGAAAAAGCTCAGATGTTTTTGTCTTTTGAGGCCCACTTTTCTCCTCTAGACCACACCCACTTTGCCCCTACAGCCAATGCAAGCAATAGAAAGTAATAGCAGGTATAAAAAAATTATTACTGGTACAAAGCTCGTAAAGGTTGAGGTGATTTGGGCCCCTTTAAGTACCATGAGTTGACATGCTGTTCTCGTTGTCTAGTGAGCTGAGTAAGCAGAGGAGATGATCACATGGGGTAATTAAAGAAGTAATTGATTTCTTATCTTTGGAAGGCACAGGAACACAATAACAATTTGGGCAACAAAAGCCGATAAACATTATTCTACATAGATGGGCTTATACTGCTGCCCATTGCATTTCACTGGGCCGCTGGAGTAAAACCAAAGTTCATGGTGAGGTTGCAAGAAATATTCATAGCTCAATTTGATACTTTTATAAACGTATACAATTACATTTGATAGGTACAAGTGCTGCTTTTTATAGGGAAAGAAAACCCGTCTATTGCTTTTGGCCAGAACACTTGATTCTAAAAGTCGCAGTACCACAGTCTCAAATACACACACAAATCAGTACCAGAATAACAAGCAATGGTCTGAAGTTAGCTTTTTTTCTTTGAACTAAAAAATATGAAATATCTGTGATTAAGCAGTGGATTTTTAAATGAAACATCAGCTCTCTCACATTATTCCTGTCAGCTTTTAGTTATTGATAAGTAGACAATGTTTGAACCAATCTGAGCACTACTGAAGAAGTGTGTGATTGGTTGAAAACAAGTGTTCTAAAACTAAAATCCTCGTACTACAGCCCATCATTTCTCACATGACTTCCAGTATGCTGTACTATTGACACACATGTTTGCTCAAATACAAAGTAAAAATCTCAGGTACTGCAGCTTTAAAGCTACAAACCACAAACTTCCACTGGCCAACTTATTAGGAAGAACAGTGTTGAGCTATTGTTGCCTTTCTATTATTTTAGACTATAATCTCTGACCTCTGGCATCATAGATCTGCTGCGCACTGGATAAACCATTTTGAGGAAACACAAGATGTGATTGTAAAAATATTAGTAGATTCTCAATACTTTGCATGCATTCCATATCAAAAGTCATCTAAATGGCTTTTTCTTAATTTTGATTCATTGTCTGAACACCTGTGCATGACTAAATCCATTGGCTTGATTTGATGAGAAGACTGACAAGCAGATGCTGTAAATATGTCGTCCTAATAAAGTGCCCAGTGAGTACAGTTTGATGAAGCAAAATGTATCTCTGTGTTGCTCTGCTGTCCGTCAGCCCTGAAATGGCCAGCCCAATTTTGCTGATAGTGACTTTCTGTTGTAAAAACCTATAAGCAATGAACTAAAACATTGAGCATTGCATGTCTTTGAGCCAAGACAAAGGGCATGGGACACCGGTGGAGGGGGCCCAAGCACCATCAAGTTCTGCTTTGTGGACTTTAGTTTGAGCTCCGAAGCTGACTGCTGTGTTTATTAATTTCCTGACAGTTGCAAAATACCCATCGACTGTACCGCTGTACTTACTGCACTGCACACAGGAAGCATGTATTATTTATGGAAAAAAAGTCCATTTTAGCGCCAGCATCCTTTAGAGGGCAAGCCTGATATGAGGCTTGCACTTATTGATCGGCAAAGTCTTATCTTATGTGCAACAGATAACAACACAGCACACGGAAAGATAGTGTTGATGAAGGTGACTGCAATAGGCTACCTACAGGACACTGCCAGCACTGCATTGCACATAAACTAAGGAAATGTTACAAATATTAAGAAATTGCTTTATACATTTTCAGGTTATTGACGTTATTACAAAAGTTAACAAGAGTAATATGGTTTGTTGGTTAGGACTTTTTCAGATAACTCGACCTGACAGAACAGTACATTCAGCACCTTATAAGAATCCTTTATTGACTTTAAGTGGCACATTGATTAAGAACTCATTACACTGATGATCAAGTGACCAGCAGGGTGTCCTTCTATTGGACAAGACTTAAGACACAAAATACAACAGAGACATTACAGTGGAACATAATGGGTCAGTATGAGAAGAAGGACCAGGCTCAGGCAATGAACTATAGACATTCACATGTGCTTAAGGTGCTAGGTGAAGGAGAGAAAAATGTCATTTAATGAACATTTTATAACAATGAGGCACATTCAGCATATCTGTCTTAACAAATATTCAGACTCAACTGAGTTTACCATGCATCTAGACATGTACTAGACATGCAGGCATATATCCTCTGAGAGGTGTAGCATTAGGCTTAGAGTCTCTAGGTTCATATCCTACTTTTGAATGCTTTCATTTGTGTCTCCGACCAAGGTCAATGCGCCTGTGCTTTTCATAGAACTTAGAAAATTTTTGGAAAATGTTAGTAATTGGAAGAGCCACAACTAACAGTCCACAAATGATACACAGAGTTCCGATCACTTTTCCTGAAAAGGTCACAGGGAAAGTGTCTCCGTAGCCCACAGTGGTCATGCTGATAGTGGCCCACCACCAGCCCATAGGCATGGTCTGTAATGTAGACTCCTCAGTTTCCTTTTCTACAAAGTAAACAAGAGCAGAGAACATAGAGATGCCCACAGATAAAAACAGGACTAATAAACCCACCTCCCGGGAGCTGTGCCTGAGTGTGGCACCAAGAGAGCGAAGGCCCACTGAGTGGCGTACGAGTTTCAAGATTCGAAATACTCGCATCAACCTCAGGATCTGTACTACTTTGCCAAGGTTCTCCAGTTCTGTGCTCTCCCCTTCATCAATCATGTCAAACACTATTGTAAAATAAAAGGGCAAAACTGACATGAGGTCAATTATATTGAGAAGGCTGCACAGAAACCTTTTGGCCGATGGAGCAACGACCAACCGAAGAACAAACTCAGCAGAGAAGAACAGAACACAGAGGTTCTCAATGAAAGTCAGCACTGTGTTTTCGATCTCTTTGCCATTTTCATCCACCTCGTGGAAGTCAGGCATGCTGTGCACACACATGGCTATAATGGACACAAGAACCACACTGAGAGATGCTACAGCCACAGATTTGGCTAAAGTGGAGTGTCCAGGGTCCTCCAGATGTATCCAGATGTTTCTGCGGGTGTCTCCACACCAGGAGCCCTCAAACATCTCCAGCTCTTCATCTAAAGCTGAGAGCTGCTCACTGGATGAGTCTGAGCCCTGATCATCACTGTCCTTGCCTTTGTCCTGAACCAGCTCCAGCAGCTCCAGATACTTACTGCTGCAGCAACAGTCCAGGTGCCGGTCTTTGATGCCCCAGTACTCAATCTCCTGAACAAAGGAGACCACACACAAACCATCCATAAGGTGGATTTTACCTGTCAGGTAAAAGTTCAAAATGTAGCAGAAAAACAGTGGGTTACGGTCAAAATAGTACTCCATTTCTGAAGGGCTGAAGTCATCACAAAGCTCCAGAATAGCTTCTTGGGAGCTGCAACACAAAAGACGTCCGAGTCGTGTTTGGGGAAACTTTTTTAACACATCAGGGTCCATCCTCTGTTTGAATCCTCCAACGTTGACGTTGATAAAGCAGTGGTCAGTCCGATGAGCGATCTGTCCGTACACCATGATAGATGCATCAGTAAGAGGAGGTTTCCTGGACACAGCAGACAGTGATTAGGAGACTCTGAACATGCTGTTTACAGTATGTTCTACATCTGCAGCACAGTATCACCTTACATCTAGGTTTCTGTGCCACATAATGGAAGGTGATAGAGGCTATGGTATCACTGACTGTGCATGTTTCTTTTTCAGACAGAAATAGAGCGATAGGATGAAATCTCATACCTTTACCTCTGCAGACTTTGGGTCATTTATGTTATTCTTCACAATATAGACAGCTGATTGCATTGAAATCATTTCTATATATACGTATATAGCCTATATAACTTTGAATTTAATTGAAGTAAAATAACTTTGGATCCATTAAAAACATTTTATTTATAAAACAGACAATAAAGTAACACAGGAAAACTAATTAAGAGCCGCCATGACATACAGACACACTTGGTGTCACCTGGCTGTCACTGGTGCTTGTAGCTCCAAAAGGTGTACAGGTTTAGAATTACGCACGGTAAACAAGCTAACATTTCAAACTGTGGCCGAAACAAAAGCTATTTGTTGCAAAAAAAAGTTTATTAAAAATTTAGTCTACAGCCTATTGGTAGCAAAGCACATAAAATCATACTCTTTACCTCACCTACTCCAATTAGAAACAGTCCTCAAAGGCGCAGGAGCTGTAGAAGAGAACCCATCTTAACAAGTTCCCCCTGATGTCCAGAGGTTATGTCCGCTATGTCCCCAGTGCACTGTTTAGCGCAGGGCAAAAGCAGCTCCTCACCGGACAAAACAAAACGAATGGCCCAAGGTCTCTTAAGTGTGGTGCGTTCGTGAGCGCTCGGTTTACAGTGTGAGCAGGTCAGCCGCGTGCCACATTAACGGTGCATTTTTAATCATTTTCCTAAGTAAGGTTAATAGTTAGTGGAACACCAGCCAGTAGGCTACACCCTGCTACTTCTAACTCCTAAATTACCCTATTAGGTCTACTTAATATAAACTAGTTAAATTGCCGTCACATTTCCTTTACAAAAATAATGCAGCCACATTCAGAAGTTTGAGATTAGATATAATCAAGTATCAAAGATGTAAATGTCAGAAAATGATAGGTAAAAATATTAACTGTGTCACAAAAAGAAAACATGCCTAAAGATTAGGGTTAAATCTAATAAAATAAGTCACTTCACGCTCATCAATGGTTCTCGTAATACCAGTTGTCAACTGTAGATGGCAGAAGAGGACAGGATTCAGAATCAGAAAGGTTCCTTTGCCATGAGTGAACAGATTCATGACAGAAAAGGATAAACTCTATAATGTAACACAAAATTACAAAAATGTACAAGGTAAAGTGGAATGAGATTTGTTATAACCATGTTAATGCAGCACATAACCTATGGATTAAGGTACGGAGTGGTGACATTTTGGCAACATAATCAGTCAAAAACACAAGGACTTTATTCAGTTAATATGAAGAATTTATAAGACATTCAGCAATATGTATAAATACACTAGTAAAGGAAAATACACTGAAGTGAACTTATCATCAACAGCACAGATAGCTTTACATAAAATAGTTCATATTGTTTTGTTCGAGATTTATTTTCACAAAAATATATAATCAGTCTACTTGATTTCTCGTATTTCTTTTTTAATTTGTCAAGTTCGTCTATGCTATAAGACTGTGGCAGAGTGGACAGCAGTTGTATTTGCTGATGTCTTGTTCTAAAGCACAGTGTTTACAGACACCACACATCCAGAACAGGTGCTCCTGAATGGGAAGACCTGTCACAATGCATGTGGGCAACTTCCCCTCTGATCTGAAAGGATATGAAAACAACAGGCATTTAAAGTAAAAATTCAAAACATAAATGGAACCATTTGTCTCACTTACCCCTCTGGTAGTTTGTCGATGTCCACCATGTCCACAGGACGGTTGTCTTTGGGGGGGTGTTTGATGAAGATCTCTAGAGCCAGATCCTCATAGGCCTGTCTTTGTTCAGGACTCAGAGTTTCCAGTGACTCTAGTTTGATAAAGGCCTGTGAACATGTTCCAAACGCCCGGTTTGTAGAGGCACAGATTGCCAGAAGAGAGTAGATCTCCACAGCAGGAATGATGTCTTCATATTCACGCAGGTGGAGCGCTTTATTGTGGAAGAAATAATTTTAATTTTTACTGAGTTATATAAGGACATAATTTTATCTCTGTAGAAATTAAATTAGCCTATTTACTTTATAATAGTGTGACTGATGTAATGATACCTGTGCGCATTGCATTTTCAGCATAGCCTTCATAAAGTTGCCTTTGAGCGAGCAGGAAAAAGTGATAAGCCTCTGCCCCGCGCCAAGCGTTGTCCACAATACGGTTGTCTGAAGTGGATGCATCTTCTTCAAGCAGCCCAGCAAGTGCAAATGTTGTCTTATTATATTAAAACAACAGTGTTTAGGGTAGTTAACTTAATTTTATATCACAATGAGTTGAAGAACAAAACCAACCTCAGATTTCTTTCCTTTGGCCTTGCCCTGTTGTGTAGTCTTCACTTGCTCGTGGTAATCCTCCACAAGACGAGCTGCCAGTACATAAAGTTTCTTCACTCTCAAGGGCCGAGATCTTTTCTTAGCCTCTTCATCTGCAATCTGTAAACATACATCTATTAATACATTTTAACTTGCTAATTAGTAATTCATTAGCAAAAAGATTTAACATTACCTTAAACATGAGCTTGGCCGCTTCCAGAAAATGGTGGGCTTTTCGATATAGTCCTACTGCCTCTAGTGTTTTATTCTTCTCAAGTAGATGCGAAGTGTATTTGGACAAAAGGGACTTTATTTCTTTCATGTTGTGGGCTCGAGCAAGGTCCACTGCTTTGTTCCACTGTAACAAAACAACACGGAGCAGTTATGTTAGAAGAAACACTACAAAATGGCCAACTGATTCCTTCTTTGACTGAAAAACAAGAAATACCTGTATATTTTAGGGTTTGTCATTTTACAGTATTAATAGGAAGCTCTCTCTCACAGTAGGGGAAATTTAAAGGAGGAAGTTTATTATGCTAATGACTTCTCTTCACATAGGGAATTACAGTACATAGCGCTGTGTTAGCATTCATCATTTATAGTATAATCAACTCTTTGTAAGAACTCTGTGGGTTTCACACCAGCATGAATGACAAACAACACAACCATTTCCCTGAAGCAAATGTTGGAATTTACGTTGGAGAAGTATACAGAAAACCCTGTTAACACATCAGAGCAAAATCTCACTCAGGAGATGGGCAGCAGTGGGAGGACAGTAGGTGCCACAGTGACTACAGCAGTAAGATGTGAAGATCACTCAGGGAACAGTATGTATGTATACAGATGGTCAGCCAGAAACACGTCGCCTTTGGTTTTCAAGCTGTCTCTAACCTGGTTTAGATGCACACAGGTGTCCACAGCGGCTTTCGGCTGGTTGCACTTTAAATATGCACTCACTGCCTGTTCACACATTCCAACTGTAGCAAACATCTGCCCAATGTCCTGCAATACAAATTATTACAGAGACAAATACAGTAAGTTATAAGGCCTTAACGAATTTATTTATATAGATATTATAGAACTCACAGGCAAAAGTTTATGGTTGTCTGGCAGCTGGTTGCTTAGCCTCTCAAGACTATCATAGTCTTCTAACATGTAGTAGCACTCGGCCAGCCTCTCCTGGTTACGGCCCTGGAGGTAGTACGTCACTGCATTGACCCTGGAACCATAGATACTTGTTAAACTGTTTTTCCAAGTCTGTACAAGAAACGTTTATGTTCAAATACCATTTCTGTCTGTCAGCAAAGTAATCTCCGATTGCATTGTGAGCCTGTTCCAGGAGAGCGTCATCACTGTCGCCAGATCCACTTTTGAGCAGCTGCAGAACTCTGAACCAATCTCCGAGTTTGATCCTGAGACTGATGGCGAGGTCCCTGAAAGTAATATACAAATCAATTAATAATTATATGATGCTATGTTAATCTATTGTGGTCTTACCGACGGTCCATGTCCAGGTACATGCGTTCGGCTTCCTCAAACCTGCTGAAGTAAGCAGCCACCTCTGCCTGCTTCATAGGCTCGCTCTTTAGATTCCCGAGGCGTTTGACAAATTCAATGCCCTGGTAGTCTTTGCAGCGGACAAAGGCCTGTTCAGCTGTTTTTAAATCCAGTTTCTGTAGAGCCGCCTCAGCAAGGAGACGCCTGAAAAGTTCAAAATAGAGCCATGATTCATATTTATATCAGTGAAACGCGATGATTCCAATATTATGGAATCAAGTTCTGGAGAACTTTATAAGAGACAATAATCCTGTTGAACATCAACAAAATCTCATGAATTTTGGCACAGTGATCCGGGCTAGTGTATATTTAATAGACATATGCAAATTAGAATCAGATTCTAATTATAATTATGGAGGTCGAATAAAGAATGCCTCAATAGCGCCCCCGTGTTTTTGGCCCCTATGGGACTCTGGAGACTACTTGCTTACTACTGTCAACATATTATATATTATTAATTTATTATATATTAAGGCCCCACCCTACAACGAACAGGAAGACGGCTATATTGGAGTGAAATTGGGAAGTCAGGTAGCCTATATTTTACACCCTCTAATTTGAACATACTTTGCCTGATTAGGCTCAAAACTGAAATACCGCATTAGTAGTGGTTGGAGCCATAGCATTTGACATAGACGCATGGGGCACTTTGCCAATATATATCTTGCCGTCGGGTATGACAGCGTGGGCCTAGTTTATGTATGCAGACAAATGACAAACTTAACATCAGATCTCTCCCTATAGTATTTAGAGTTGTAGCAGTTTTCTTTACCAAAGTCTTGGGTGAGGATTGTCTTCAATAAATTGTGAAGCATCCTCAATCCCCACTTTTTCAATTAGAGCACGACTGTCTCTCAAAGAGCGTATTTCAAAGTTGATCAGGTTGTCTTTGTTAGGTCGCTCTGGGTCCTATGAAATACAAGATAATTGTGTGTTATAGGCATCTGCAAAACACAGTTGAATGTCATTTATTTTACCTTCATTATTTCATCAAGCAGCACAGACTTAATTTCAAGGTCTTCAAAGTTACAGATGTATCCGGATGTTTGGATGGGTTCCTAGTAAGGCATATACATATTACTGTGTCTTGAGCTGTATCTATAGTCTTCTAACCATAAAATAATAAAGGAATTACCTCTGGATCCAAGTTCCTGAAAACGTACATCCTGGTCTTCTCCATCATGGCAAACAGATCAGGGTTGTCTTTGGCCCACTTCATGTCCCATACATCCTTTCGCTCAAATTTGGAGGGATCTCCTGCAGATGCTTGGTTCCCAGGGTCGTCGCCTGAGTTTCGAACTTCCAAGTCCAGTAGAGTTAACACACCAGAGATGTCTATGATAGCCAGACGGCTAAAGAGAAGAAGTGTTTTTTTTTTTTATTTGACAGTGGTCCAAAAATTAAACTAATGATTGTTACATGGCTTAAACCTACCTGGAGTTGCAGTTCATGGAGATATAGTAGGCTCTGTTGTTCATAGAGTACTTCTGGACAAGACCAACGTTTGGGAGGCTGTAGCGGTTTATAATTCCAGATTCACGGCCCTGCAATAGTCACCCATCACTTTACCCCATGTATTAAACATTCACTGGCCACTTCATTAGGTAGGTCGTGTAGCTAATAAAGCTATGATGTAGTAATACAATATCAAGCCATCATGGCCATTATTTTGACTTCTGGTATCAGCATGGCATATGGATATCCTCATTTCTGGGACCATTCTCTTTACTCTTTCAAAAGTCCAATTTTGAAAACCTGAGTATGAAAGTTGTCCGGCACCAACAACAACTACGTATAAGGTGACAGTGGTGCAGAGGGTAAGCGTTTGGAGGGACTGTAGGAATGGGAGCCACGCTTCTGTCAGCCTGCCCCAGGGCAGCTGTGACAACATGAGGAGCTTGTGAGAATGAATATCTGAGTTGCAAGGAAAGCACTATATACTGTAAAACCTATTGATTATTATTAGCTGACTGTCACTTCAGACTTTCCACATTCTCATGCTTTATATGAACTAAATGCATTTATTTGCTGTCATGTATTAACAAGCAGTCAAAAAGTATACCTAAAGAGCAGCCAGTCAGTGAAATTTAGCTAAATTAGACTACAGATAAATCAAAAACATATTGACACACATACCACAATCAGTGTCTTATCGGATGCTGTAATAGCACATATGGGATCTTGTGTTGACTGAAAGAGAAAGAGAAGAAATGTGTAGAATTATTGTATTATTTTGATGGAGCATATCATAAACTATTACACTGTCTTGTATCTTGATTTTTGATAGAAGATAAAATACTTACTGCAAAGGCTTTTGTGAAATCTGGCCCACCATTACTTGTTCCAGATGGATTACTGTCTATGTGATAAACCCTGATGAGACAGGAAATGGCGATAAATGGGAAAGAGTGAAAGAGACACGCAAAACACATCCTTTTTCAATGAGATGGTTTAGGTCCAGGTGCGAGGACAGCCCTGGCAGGACATTAGGTCATGGCTTGCCTTTCTGGAACCACTGTGGCATGTGACTGAGATGAATAATCCTTTTCATGGCTCTCAGTAGTACCACCATGCTAATACATTGAGCCAAGGATTCAACTATTCACTCCATTAGTTCCACTTATTCCCTTTACATGCAGTCAATTATAAGCCATGTCCGCCGCAGTTTCAGCATCACTGTAATTGTGTTATCACTCTCTCAGAAAAGACCCACCTCTCTCTTCCTTCTTTCTTTGTCCTGGTAGCTTGATTGATTTCCAGAGCAGTTAGTTTCTTTGCCACTCTATACTGCCACAAGTAGAAGGCCTCTTTGGATGCGGCGATCACATGAGTTTTGGTCATCGTGACAAAAAGCGGATCTAAGAAAAAAACATGAAATGTTATATTTATCATTATTTTATCATTATTAAAAGTATAGTTACTATTTCTAAATGAAGTATAATAATTAAATGTAAATAACAAAACCAATATGATAGACCACTTCTGTATTTGTAAAGAGTAAAAAGTTTAACCGGAAATGAAATGGGCTAAAATCTATTTTCTATTGAGAAATTAGTGTAAGCCACAAAATATTGCATCAAAAAAGTATGAGTAAACAAGCTACTTTTGACAACTTAATATATATATCAGCTACACGCAAATAATGTAAGAGT